>JAQIWU010000214.1:0-32471 GCA_034696445.1 Isotomiella minor
TTAGGTTGACCAAAAGAGGCCTAGGTAATACAATTTTATATGGGCGTGCTTGCTTGTTTTCAGTACACAAGGTGTGGCACATACCTATAATATATCATGGAGAAAGTAAAGTAGGGTTCAAGTGGGACATGCGGCCCTGTTTTGCACGAACGACTTGTAGTATTTTTTACATGGATAACAACATAGTTGTTCGACTTGGACAAAAAAAAGTGGCCAACACAGAAGCTGGTCGAAAAGAAGAATGGCTTAGGCAAAAAAAGAAACATTGATTTTGGAAGGGTTAGCCTGGTCTATTTGGCTGTTGACATCCCATTTTTGTCGTATAGCGGCAACCATGTGCCACTAACTGCAGTCAAGTTGAAGTTGTTTGGCTCCACTTTTTGTCCTCGGAAATGACTACTGCGGGTTGGGTTGTTGTAATCACATACTGATGATTGCGTTACATACTTTGGAAATCTGCCTAATGGGCTGTGCTTGCGATAAGCTGAATATTGTACAATTAACAAAGCCAATGATGTAAATTAGTTATACGAGAAGAGGAATAGTCCTCCTCTGCAGTCCCAGAATGAATTTCTACGGGTATACAGATGCGATTTTAGGCAGCCGTCTTTGGCACTCGGTGATGATGACCACGTGAAAGTGATCCACAATGTTTCAATTTTTTGCAGACCACTCGTTATATATTTTAGCTTCCCATTTCAGCCAACCTGCCCAGCTACCTAAATACATCTTACTTTTACTTCTTTCACCTTTTCAAAACTACCTGTAGCTCTCAACTCAGAGAGTTAAGTGAGGCGAACACAAGTGAAAGAGAGAGAGAGCGAATCTCTTTTTGTCCATTAGCCTCTCTCTACTTTACTTTGAAGATTAGGGTGAAGGTGGCAGTGAGCGGATTTAATCCAATGAAGTGCTTCCTAGCATTAATTGAAACTTGCCATTACAGTCCCGTAATTACTGAAGGAGTAAATGGCATTGCCCAGGCTTTTTACCCTTACTTTCTCCCTGTACACGGTTCTCTTCATTATTGGAACAAAAGAAACATCACTACTTTCTCTTTCCCTCAATTCATTCGCAGAGAAGAAACTCTCTCCTTTCCGCATTACACCCTACCATAACAAGAATCTCTTTGTTTGACAAGAAGAAGATGGAGAAAGTACTCTGTTTTTGGTGTATCACCGCATCTTACTGAAATATTCATTTGATGTTCAACGTTGGGCAAATGGAAAGTTATCCCAATTGAATTGAGTAGGTTAGGTTGCTTTGCGTTGAGTTTGAGTTTATTTAGCCCTGGTGAAGCATGCAGTCATAGCTGTTGTGTAGCTTTCGTGGGGAAAGGAAAGCTGTGCCTTGGCTTGGCATCATCTAATCCATACCTGACTTGACTGACGGAAAGGGATGCATGGATCAACAACATCTCTGTATATATATTCACTAGTCAGGAGGAAGGAGTGGTGGAGAAAGTGGAGAAAAGTTGAGGTTGAGAGTTCCTCATCTCATCACATTAGTCATGGCCATAGTTGTGTGGTTCTTCTTAGGTATTCACGTCAGTATTTATGTTCAGCTCCACTACGTCTTCTTTTGGTTTTTGGCTGCATCTCACTGTTTTATGCCTTAACCGATGATGATGATGATGATGGAAGAGGAGAGTATCAACTGGTCTATATTTTGGGAAGAACAGAACATTGTTGATGCCATTCTCTCTTCCTCTATATATAATTTATGACTATCCTTTCACATGTCGTCTGGATCCTATTTGATCTCTACACTAATCCGATTTGAGGGTGCATTAAATATGCCAAACGCTGTCATGGTGGGGTTAAATCAAAACCTCTCCTCTTTTTGATAAATCTTCTTTCGACAAATAGCCAATAAAGATTTAACCCACCTTACATATTTGCCTCGGTAACCTTTGTTAGAAAAATTATAACTCTTGCAAAAATAAGGGGGTAGGAAATACGTCCCATTTGCCTTTCCAAATTGCTGTAAAATAATTATGTACAAACAAACATACTCTAGATTGTGTTCATTAGTTTGTAACAATAATTTGAATTTTCTTGAGTAGCTTTAATTTTATAATCCAACTGATTGCCAAGAGTTGAGTTTATTTACTGAATATAAATGCCCACGCTTTTCTCTCAGTAACGTCAGGAGTTGCTTTATCTGATAAGCTGCTGGCTGTGTGTGTGTGAGTGAATAAAATGAAGGCCTGTCAGGAGTAGAAAAAGATGGAGGAGAAAGCATTCATGGAGAAAAGAGAGAAAGGTGAATAATGTTGCTGAACTGTGAAAGAGCAAGGCGAATCATGGCATGCTACTTCATGTAGGTAAGTAGTTTTTACAAATAGACTGCGAAAACAAATAAATGACTGCGAAAAGAGAGTGAAACTTAGGAGCATAATCCTTTGTTGAATATTGAATGGGGCTTAGGCTTAGCATGCATGCATATGGTATTCTCTAGATTTCGAAATTCTCTCAGGCCTCCTCTCTGAGCTGAAAAGGCGAATGGGAAACTAAAAACAAAACTTGTGAACTTAAGGGACAAGGATGGAATAGATTGGATTCAGTTGGATTATTCTGGCGTTTGCTACAATACAAATTCTCTCTATCTTTGCAAGGCCCATTACTTGTAAAATACGAATATATATATACAGTATAATATAAACATTAGGAGTAGATATCAAACTGTCGTTGTGAGGTAAGGAAACGTCATGGTGTAACCTTTAAAATAAACATTCTTTCATGTCCCACACCCTAAGGTAAGGTGGAATGGTGGAAACAATTTCAGTCACATGGTAAAATTTAGCCTGTCTTCTGAATAAATTGTTTCATGCATTATTTCTACATCTACAACGGAAAGCATTTCCTCGTCTACTAAAGGGAAAGGAGTTTGTATTTTTATGATAAAAATGAAATGGGGAGAAAAATCCAATTTCATTTTTTTGCTTTTTCTTTCCTTTTTATGGTGGAACTATTCAACAAGTTATAAGAATACGAAGCCATTTGTTGTGTTAGGTATATACTTGCAGATATAAATCTGTTGTAGCCGTCATTGCTGCTTGGGATGACATTTAACCGCTGGAACGACCTGTTAATTAGCTTTTGTTTCCGGTTGTTAACACAAAAAAGGTAACTACAAACAGTTACCACGGAAATTAATGGACCAGGTTGTTCTGTAGTTGACTTGCACATTGATTTGTGTAAGAATTCTCTTGTGTAGTTATTCAATCCCACTTCCGTCATGTGCTATTCCCTGTCACAGAACAGTAGGTGCCTGTCCTTTCTTGTAATTTGCTAATTAGTCGTTTGTTGACATGTTGACACAATTTGATGAGGTTAATTTGTCTTCAATGAAACGAATGGCGTCTTAATGGCGTTCTTTGTAGCCCAAGGATTCAATCTAACCAACTTCAATCTAAACTTCCACTTGGTGAAAGCAAGCAGGCAGGGTGTACAAAAACTTTCGTTTTGCCTTCGACTTCATCGTTTACATTTCCACTGAAATGACATCAAGAATATGATCGACTCAAAATAGTCTTAGAGATCATCATTTTCCAACAGCACAACCAAAATTGAATTTTTTGCAGTGGCATCACTGTTAAATCGAAGAAGGCAAAGCTCTCATTGTGCGGAAGTCGCCTAACAGAACTTCCGTCAAGAGGCACTTCTAAAAGGTTCTTTGTGGTGTCTAAAAGGTCTGCCATATCATACTTGTACTCTGCTCACACAAACCCATAACATTTTCTTTTTGAGAGCTTATTTCCGAAACCAGTGCAGTTGCACATTATTGGCAATGGATGCATTATGGTGTCTGGTATCTGTAGCATGGAGAAAGCTTTGCGGGTTCATTCTTTTATTGGCTGATTATAAAGTGCGAAGTATAGTGAAGAGTTTTTCTGTTCCGGCAAATTTGCATTCCATTAGCGATTCATCCAACCGAACGGAAAAGTTCTTCTCTTCCGTATGAACAGCATGAAATACGGACATCTATTACAAGTCTCACAGGGTCGTTGGTCGTGAGAGTCGAGTCATTTGTATCTGACGAGAAGACAGTTTGTGGACATTATTTTCCCTACTTTCACAGGCCTTGTTCCATTGCCTTCTTCTCCTTGTGACTTGAGACGATCTAAAAGAGGACAAGGAAAGAATACAGAAATAGAATTCAATGAGGAGGATATAGAAATCCATCTAGTTTTTAGATTAGTTCTTAAAATCTACATGGAAATAATCGAATTATAATCGGAAGGACGTATTGACAGCTTGATAGTCGGTGGGTTCATTTTATTCCATTCACCAGGGAAATCATTTCTCTCCTTCTCCTTCCTGCATGCATGCAGCTTTCACATCAGTCAGTGATTTTTCCATTGCAAATAGGTACTACCAGTTCGTCTAGACAGTAAATCAATGACTCTCTCTCTCTCTGTGAGTACATTAGCCGTGTCACATATTCACAGATTTCTTCATGGGAACGGTCACAGTTGGACAAATAATAATTTCCCTTTTTTCACCCTTCCTCTGGAATGGAAATAGATATAAAAGTGGAGGATAAAAACGCATTTTAGTTAGGAAAATAAATGTGCCATTGGTGTCAGATTTCCCTACCACAAAGGTTTCATTAATCTTGACGTAATAATAAATTTGAGATATGCAGAAAACATTGTAACAGTTTATCCCACAATACATAATGAAAAGGTTGCTTTTGGAAGAGAGAAAGCAAGCGTGGGAGAAAGGGTTCAAAATGCAGCTTATTTCTTTGGGTTATGCAAGGTGATGGATAAATCGGTGTCACCTTAATCACCTTTGAGGGAAAGGGTAGTACACACGACAATACACTATATCATGACAATAAAGAGCCCCACCTTTTACCTTACCCAACTAAACTCCGAAATCCCAATTCAGCTTAAGACGAGAGACTATTGATTAAAAGGAGGTAAATCGCGGACAAATAAAGGGATCATTGGCTGTATCCCTCTCTGTATATCTTGCACATTGTATCCTTCTTCGTTCGTGTTCTGAACAGGGTCGAGGAGGCTTCTTCTTCTTCTTCTTCTTCGTATAAAGCTAACCTGCTGACTGTAATTTATGAGGATGCCAATGTTCGTGACATTGATGTACAGTCACAGTCATGTCTTGCACAGCTCGACTCTATGAGAATTTCTTTAAAAGTTTCCTCTCCCTCTTTGCATGGATGACTAATGGATATTCATGTGGACTCACTTGTTTGCCATTTTGCTGTGGTTCATTTTTACAAGAAAGTTTTTTTTATATGTTTACGTTTACTTTTACTTTCTCTCTCATCGGATAATGTTTATCTATCGATTGAGTGGAACAATGAAGATGCTCACGACTATCTAGGTATCTATACTTTTTTAAAAATTTTGTTTGGGGTCTTCTTGCCATGTTTCACTTTCACTCAAGGGATTCACATTTTATTTTTCCCTACAATTTTGTTTGGAAAGTGAAAGTGAGCCAGAATAAAAAAAAAGGTTAGATAAGAGTTTGTAAACCAACCTGACTCTTTTTTCCTCTTTTCTTCCTTGATCTTGGAGAAAATATTTGTGTTGTTGGGCATGAAAGGGTATGGATGAACGATGAAGGAGAAAGCAGCAAGTATAAAAGTAGGTTGCAATGGAAGGAGAGAGGAGGGAGTTATTGCTCTACGTAAATTTTTAATTAAGATCGACTAAAAAATGAAGTTTATGAGCACTGCGTTTTTGAATAGGTGGTGGTGGTTGTTGTTGCTTTCTTTCCAGAATGAAAGCATATGCGTCATGTTGTAATTTGTTTTTTAACTTTAACTTTTTTTCAGACGTTTTGTGTGATATCCAAGAAGTACAGTAAAAACTACATTTATCGCTTCTCCTGTTCGAGATCCTTGTGGCTCTTCGGCCCCTTGAACCCACTTCGAAGACTGGCAATATTTATAATAACTCATCAATACTACGACATTCTTATCATTCTCACCATCCTCGCCAACTGTGTTACTCTTGCCATGACGCAGAATAAGTTTGTACCAGACGATGAAGATGCAAAGACAAAGACGTACAGTAAGGTTACTCCGGACTACGAAGAAACGGTCAACCAGATTGAGTGAGTCCTTTGTTTTTTTAAGTGAAGGTGTTTAATATATTAATTATGCTTTCTCCTACACACAGGTACGCATTCCTTGCCGTGTACACTCTTGAAATGGTGCTCAAAATAGTTGCCAAAGGATTTGTCCTCAACAAATTTTCATACCTACGGAACGCATGGAATATGCTGGACTTTGTGGTCGTATCCTCAGGATATTTGTCAATAGTATTACTCACACTTTCCGGGGGAAACGTTAATGCGGGTTCACTCGAGTTTCTTAGAACCTTAAGAGTATTGCGGGCCGTAAAGACAATTTCTATTTTACCTGGTACGTCTTTCATGCAGGCGACCTTCATTCAAATTTCTTGATATCGATTTACATTTTTATTTCAGGATTAAGAATGATGATAAATGCGCTCCTAAGTTCAGTCGTCCAACTCTTAGAAGTTATGGCACTCACTCTATTCTGCTTAATGATTTTCGCCCTATTCGCTCTGGAAGTGTATATGGGAAAGCTGCGTCACAAATGTGTTGCCAATACTCCAGACCGCATCGCAAACTATGAAAATGAGGCAGATCGGGACTACGAATGGCAACAGTGAGTCCTATTTATTTTGTCGACTTCATCCATATCACATGCAATAATGCTGTTTCACCTTTCACTTCAACTTTACTTTCATTCATCAAACTGAACTTAATTACGCCAAATAATGTAGTCACCAAGGGCTTTAACGTGCAGTCACAAAACTATGCCTGCCTTGCCTGCCTGCCTATGCTGGTTTTCGATCCAAAATAAAATGCGACACACGCAATTTTGTATCGACCATTCATTCCTTGTCGCTTTATGTCGCCTTGGAAAGAAACTACCTGCCTATTTTATTTTTGTTGCTTGCTGTTCACGCACTTGCGATTATTTAGTACGCATGGCCTTATAAATATTTCTACCACTGCTACAAATTAAAAGTGTTGGATGAAGAAGTTTTGTCCTGACAACTTTTCAACTTTCTCCCAATCATTTTGTGTACCTTGAAGCTAATTAGAAACACAATGAATGCCAAAGTAAATACCAATAGACTTCTACTCCCACTTTGCTGCATTGTAAAGAAGGATTGAAGGAGAGAATGAATGAATTTATTTGAATTTTATGTCTTTTAATTTTTGTCCCCTCCCTTAGCCCAAGATAAAAAGATAGTTAGCTTGCCGCAGTAATGAGGTGACATTTCTCTATGGGCCGCATGACTTATCCCCACAGGGCCCGTAAGCACGTAGTTAGTTAGCAGATAGCTTATTAGTTGAGTTCGTTCTATTTGTGAAAGTCTGCAAATACAACAAACTAAGCCAAACGCACGAAATATATAGCAACGACGGCGGACAAGATCAATAAGTTAATTTTGCTACCTGGGTAGTATAGCTCCTACATATCGAGAAAGTAACCTGCACTCAAATTCCCAACCCGGCCCTGTATTTATAATGCACAAACGAGGCAGGGCGAAAAAGGAACAAAACAAACGGTATGGATATATAGATTTGCAGCAGTGTGCCATATAATGCAAAATTACAGTGCGGCACATGTTGCCTCACGGTTAAAGAAGAAGCAACAAAGTCTCTCTTTCTCCTCTGCATAAATTCTTATATGTGCCCCTTTGATAATGCAATGGGTATTGTGTACTGTGTGTATAAGAGGGGCAAGGGCTAATGTATTTTCGGCTAGGGACGTTGAGGCAACAAGGGAATCTTGCTGATGTGTGCCGTATGGTCCCACATACATAGTAAAGGTGGCCCACTCCTACTTCGAGAGAGTGAAAGTAAAAGGTATAAGACTAGAATGAAAATTGTCTGAGTTACTCGACTCCTCGTCGTCGTGGACTTGGGTTTTTTGGTGGAAGGAAGGATTTTATTTTTCGCCTGTTGAACTTTCACTTGGCCCCGAACCTATAGCTTCGTTTTGTGTAGTACACTTTATGAACCTCCCCGCTTCTCCAAGCTGCATGCAAACGACGTTGTTCAACTAATGAGGAAACTGCTTACGGGTTTTATGCCCATTTCCTTTTTCCGCGTCTCTTTCCTTCCTGCAATGTCAAATAAAATGTAAGTACGTAAAGGACCTAAAAAAATTGCATTTCATATTCAAAAAGCCATTTCATACAATATGCTTCTCTCTCTCTCCTCTCCTCATTAAATAAATACGAGGACTCTGAATGAATGCTGTATAATGTTTTTGTGCAGATGGGTGGATAACACAGACAATTGGCTGACGAGAGATTTTCCAAAGGAAGGAGAGTATATTCCATGTGCCAACGACAGTGGTACCAGGTAAGTAGTCGTATACCTAATGAACTTTCCTTCTCTACTATTGTTTCGTTGATGGAGTAATTTATTAATTAGAAGAGAATGCAACAATGCCAATTTTCAAAGCAAAATGTTGATTGTTGTTAGTATGAAATTGGAGTAGAGCTTTTAATAACAGGGAGTACAGTTCAAGAGTGAAAGCATTAGTGGGTCTTCTGGCAATACAAAGGAGAGAATTACAGAGAAGCAGAATGAAAATTGGCCATTTATCGCCCAAGTGGGAATTGCTGAATCATTCAAGTCAAAAGCATTGCACAAATCTCGGACTGAAATGAAATTTATTAGGCATTTTCCTCCTGCAGAGGGGAGCAGAATGCCTGACCTATACAAAACCTTTATTTTGAGCAAAGCAATTGACGCAGTCCTTAGTCATCATCACTAGTCAAGTGAATAACAGGTAATTCAATGAATTGAATTGTGTGTCTTCTCTTTTTTCATTACAGGCCCTGCCCTTCAGGGTCTGTTTGCCTCGGGATGCGTGGGGACAATCCAGACGACGGATGGACGAGCTTTGATACTTTTTTCTTCTCCATGCTAACCACCTTCCAACTCATCACACTAGACTACTGGGAGAGGATATATGATTTGGTAAAAGCATGTTGTTATAGTAATTTGAGTTAAGGGAAAGTTCGATCGCGGATTAAAAGGAAAAGCAATGAATTTAATATTTATCTAGCTATTGATCTCTAGTAGAACCGCATCCATGCAGCCATGACCAAGATCATGGAGTGATTAAGCTAAGCGGTAATTAAGTCAGACGGAAAGGAGGAATTCAATATTGGATTTCTGATTGCATGCAATCCACCAATCTCTTGTAATTATCTTATCTCTATCTTACCAATTTAAACCACGGAAAGGAGTCTAAAAACTTCCTTAACTGCTTGGATTCTGACGTCTTTAGAGAATTACAGTAGCTTTACATCGTTGACATGACTTGTGTGTGTAGGCCAGCGTGGGAGGAAAGGGAAGAAAGAATTATCGCATTGGAGGCAGAAGAGTAGTTCCTCTATATTCCATCCACATACTTTCATTCCATTCCATGAGTGTTGAATCAAATATTGACCACATTCACCCAATCAATGTGTGTGATCTATGCTACACACAAGCCTACACAAACCCCGTATTGCTTCCTCTTTTGAAATCTGCTCAGAATCGTAATTCCACTCACAAAGAACTACTTCTTTATCCGTGACAAAACCGTGAAAAATGTTTCATAGTCGGTTAGACGGCTCTTCTTCTCTTTCCTTCAGTTCAGAAGCTCCAGATCAACACGATCAGTTTCCTTCTTCTTCAAGCAAAGTCGCGGTTCGGTTTTTTTTATGATTATTGGCATTCAGCTTCATTCTTTCCTTATACTCTGTGTTTCTATATGAAATGAAAGCGAAAATCTGTCGGTGGCCTTCTTTTTTGGCTTTCTTCTGTTTTCCCTTTGTAAACAAAATGCGGTAAAAAAAGTTACCTGTAAAGGTGTTGGCTTTCACCCTGTGAACTTTCACTTCGGAAGGAGAAAGCTAATGCCACTTTATATCTCTTCCACCTGTTCTACACCATTCTTCAGTTGTAAGTAATAATTTCTGTAAAAAGAACAGAACCCAATACACAATGCCGGTTCAAGGTTACTTTCACTCTCTCTCTCTCCCTATCTTAGGATACTTTCACCATTTACACCACCAAAGATTTCACCACATAGTCTCATGTCATGGGAAAGTTTGAGGCTCGGAGAAAGAAGACACATTTCTGTGATTTTTTTCGACTTTCCCCATGTCAGTAATGTAGTGTAATGTAATATGTCGACGACATCGTAAAAAAACGCGATCATGCACTACGGGTCTGGGTGCATTGTCTTCAGTCCAGGAGAAGAGAGATCTCATTTTTTATCTTTGTTTTTTATTCCAGGTTCTTTCTACGTCTGGTCCTTGGAGTATTTTGTTTTTCACAATGGTCGTATTTTTGGGATCATACTACTTACTCAATCTCATGTTGGCCGTCGTGGCGATGAGTTACGAGGCTGAAGCCAACGTCAATGATCAGGTAAGAAGAGTCTGAAATAAATGCCTAATTTCTATGCTCCTTTTTAGCCCCAGGATGATATGTGCTACACAAAATAGACTGCACATGACATAGGTAGATATGGTATATGCCTCAACGAACTAATCAATTCTTCTTCTCTTCCCAATATAAACTTAAAGTTTTTTTTTGTGACCCACTTTTCCTCTGTATAATGCATCCGGAAGATGATAGATCCCTCCTCTCTCTCCAAACCTAACCTCATAGACTAAACACTAAATAACGTCGGAAAGAAACTAAATTGAATGAATATCTCCGCTTTTTTAAAACCGCAAAAGCTAAAAGAGAGAATCAATCTAGGGCTACCGGTTCCTTCGCCTAGACTTTCAACTTTTTTCGCGTCCTCGTCTGTTACCTACTTGAATGCTGATAGAGCAGTGATTGAAAAATGGAATATAATGGTATAACCTATATTCGTTTATCTGAGGACTTTGGTGGCTCGTTTCAAAAGGTATTGGGGATCACACAGGAGAGTACTTGATCACTTGAATCGCAAACATTGTCTCCGTCGTCTCTACAAAAGAGAGAGCTGTTGGGAAGTGAAAAAGTAGATTCAGCCAGAGCGTATCTAGTTTTCTCTATTCTAGGAAAAAGGGAGAAAGCGAGCAAGGGTGCTCCAAACTTTCCCCATGTAATTTGCTACTCATAGAAAACGGTTACTGTCTCGTTAAAGATTTTATCCTAGGAATGAGAAGAGATATTGTAAGTAATGCAAAAAGGCTCGCCTGGTCGAGGCAGGCAGGAGGGCTGCAGGGGTTTTATTTGCATTCAATTCACATTGAATCAGTAACGATAAAAGCTCCATTATTATTTAATACCTCCAACTTCTACTCCTCTGGCCCAAGCTAACTTAGGTAGGTAAGCTAGGTAGCTATATCCCATTTCACTTTCATTCACTCAACCTCTCCATCACCATCGGAGAAAGGTAGGTAAAGGAACGCTACATTTTTTAGGGAGAGGGTAGATAAACCAAACCAAGTTACGGATTTATGAATTTCTGTCCTGTGTCCTGACTATGTTCCCACAGCAATGTATGTATTTTGTACTGCGTCACTTTCTCTCTCCGAGAACCATAAAGCTTTTCCTGACGATATGGTAAAAAAAGAAGAAGTGGCGTTGAAGGGTTTGGTCGCCGTTTGAGAAATGATGAAGAATTAAATGAGGCGTGAACCTATGCCTGCCCACCTTCACTTCACTCAATGCCTTCATTGTTAGCTAATTAATTAAGCAGCTAGTTAACCCAAATGGCCGTTCACATGAGGAACACCGTGTATGAATTATTATCCGGATGTCGTTTCGATTATTAATGTTCTTTGCTTTTCTTTCTTCTGCAGGGTCCATTGACAAAACACCAAAAACTGACTCTGGTCCGCACCCAATCCACCTTCAGTTTCCAAGACCTTACCAAACTGAACATAAAGGAAATGACGTCGTATCGTCGAAGAACTCCTTCCGAAAAAGAGATGATAGCCAAAACCATACGAAATGCTTCACTAGGTAAAAGAAAACCACGTCGTGCCATTCGACGGAAACCCCAAAATGTGACTAAGCAAGGGGTAGAGATAACCGTAAGTGACGTGGATGGGGGGACGGTGGGATCCCCAAATGTGAAAAGTGCTGCGGGGAGTATATGTGGTGACTCTATTGGAGGGGGGCCAAGTGTGTCAGGGGTTGATGGTGAGGGTGGTGGGGCTTCCTCTGTCCTAGTTCGAGGAGGGAGTCAACAATCCTCCACATCCCCACGTCCATCCTCCTCCTCCAAGGACCACAAAAAGAGAAAGCGGAGTAAAGAAAAGGGAGGAAAGGAAGACGTCAAAAAGGGCCCACCCTCCTCCAACGCGCCTCGTGTCAAGAAACAAAAAATTAAAACCTCCGGTGGTGGTGGTGCTAGTCTTATAAATGTGACTAAAACAATGGGCAGTGGTGGAGGAGGGAAACGTGTTAGTGGGAGAGTGAAAGCCGTTAGTGACAAAGACCGGAACCGTTTTATTTTAGAGACGGATGAAAAGGCGGATGATGTTGGTGGTGGTGACCAAGTGATGCAGATGCTGGGAAGAGGTGGTACTTTGGGTAAAGGCATTCATACTAAAAAGTCTCAAGCTATGCAAAGCAGTCACATCATCAGTGGAAATGTCAATGCGCCGCCATCTTCTTCGTCATCTCTTGACACGGCAGCTCTTGTGCCAACTAACAGCATGCTTACAGTTCCTTCACTTGAAGCTTCTCATTCGCCTAGCCGTAGTTCTCTTGCTAACGTTTACGATGATGGTAATCAATCACATAACATAAAATAACATAGAGTCTCTAAAAATGCTTTAGTTTATTCTATCTCTTCTGATGAAGCTTGCATAGCTAATTAATTAACAACAAAATGCACAATGTTTGATTGCTTTTATAAAACATTCTTTTGATAACCTCTGATGGTATGATGCACATAGATTCCGAGGGTGGAGCGATGTTGAAAAGCAGTGATTCTCGGCAAAGTGAGGATGCTGAACATCTTGGTTCCTCTGAGGATGAGGATTGGGACAACAGTTTTGAGGAGGAAACAGGTCCGTTGTGTTGTTGGACAGTATTTTTTCCTTCTTCTTCTGTCTAATCTAACATCCCATAAATAACCTTTCTTGTCTTGTGTTTGCTTGTTGCAGTTCATCCCAAACATTTGATCAAAAGACATTGTCTAAGGCTCGCATTGCTCCTCAAGTTGAGACTCCGACCCATAGTGAACCACTGTCTTTTTGAAGTCTTTATAACCTTTTGTATTATTTGTAACACTGTTCTCCTCGCTCTGGAGAGGCATGGAATGTCTGAGGAAACATCAAGGACTTTGGAATTGGGAAACAATGTAGGTTGAAAGAGTATGATTTCATATACCGAAAAAGTGAGCTCTCTATAAGAGAAAGTATACTTTCTCCACAGGTATTCATGGCTGTTTTTACTGCGGAGGCTGTTGTTAAAGTGCTCGCCCTACAAAAGGATTACTTTCAAAGTGGTTGGAATATTTTTGATATCATCATCGTAACTATAAGTTATGCAGACGTCATTCTGGAAACTTTGAAAGGTCTCAGCATTCTTCGTGGTCTCAGATTGGTTTGTACAAAAAGTCAATTAATCTCAATTAAGGGGTCTGATAACATCTTCTTATACACACACTTTTATAATTTATATACAGTTGCGTGTGTTTAAGTTGGCACAAAGTTGGATTACGATGAAGGTTTTACTCAACATTATTTTCTCCACTTTTGGGGCCCTGGGAAATCTGACACTCGTCCTCCTCATTGTCATCTACATATTCTCTGTAATGGGAATGCAAGTTATTGGAGGGAATTACAGGCCTGAGGCTTTTGGAGAACCTGAAGATTATCCAAGGTATGGTTAATGAGATAAATCACATAAGTTTTGCTAATTATTCACAATTGTGCCATTTGTTTTGGATCCCTTACCTTTTATTCCTCTTCTGTGTTTGTGTAGGTGGAATTTTGGCAACTTCTGGTATGCCTTTATGATGGTATTCCGAGTCCTTTGTGGAGAATGGATTGAGCCTTTGTGGGATTGTTTGAAAGCTCATGAAAGTACCCACGAACCGGTGAGTGGACCAAATATATATAATACCTTGGATGAGATTTTGAAAATGAATGGAGAAAGTGGAGACTAAGAATATTTAAGTGTAATATTCTCTCTTGTTTTATTGTTCTTATTACACCTCTCTCTCTCTCATCTGCAGCAGTGGAAATGCTTCTTGATATTCCTTCCGATTCTCATAGTGGGGAACTTTATCGTTCTCAACCTCTTTCTAGCCTTGCTCCTAAACAGTTTTAACACAGAAGAGCTCAAAGCCCAGCGGGACGTAAGTCATTCCAACAGTCATGCTATCCGTGAAATTGTTTTTGCTTTCTCTCTCTCTCTCATTCCTTCTTTCATGTGAACTATTATTTATGTGTTTCTCTTTGAATTCCCTTCTGCATATACGATATGGAACATAGAAAGAGGCAGAGGCAACTGGTAGGTCTGATAATCTGAAAACCATCGTGGGAATGCTGCTTAAAAAGGACAAGCCCCACGCTCAGGAGGACGAAGGGAGTGCGGGGAGTGTGCATTCTGCCTCTGCTCCTTCGGTTGGGGGCCAAGACAAAAATAAGACTGCAATTCCACAGCCACAATCGCCAACAGCCATACCCTCAGTCCTTGTGACCAATGTGGACAATACATCCCGTCATTCTACTGTAAGTCAATGAGAATACACACTTTATGACTTGAAAAACAAAATTGAATGCTTTAGAGCTCCAGTCCAGAGCCAGTAGCGCAGAGCTCCCCTGCAAAAGCCCGCTTCAAACTTGCGGCTAAGAAAGTTATCATGCATAATCGAAAGGAAATAGCACTCAAAGCCATCGAAAACGCGAGTGAGTATTTGAAAGAAAGGGGGGAGAAGTCTGGGGACTTCCTCAAGACTACGTTGGACACAAGGAGGGGGAGCTTTGGTCTTCATGCCGAGGTACAGATTGGAGATCGATTTTATATGTATAATCGTACGACTGATTTTGTTCTTAGAACCCTCCACCACTGGCTGAAAACAAGAGGATGACACATCCGGGTGACTGCATTCCCAAAAGGTGTTGGAACGCCAATTGTTGCATGTGCAATCAAATGCGATCATGGAACTGGACGACGTGGGACAAGATTAGGATGTTTTCAGTCAAAATTGTAGGGAACCCAACGTTCGAGTGGATCATTCTTAGCTTGATATTCGCTTCCAGTATAACCCTAGCATTTGAAGACAAATATTTAGATGAAAAGCCGGACTTGAAAAAGTTTTTATTTTGGCTCAACCTCGTGTTCACAATCGTATTTTTCATTGAAATGATTCTAAAGTGGTTTGCTATGGGGTTGTGGGGGTACTTTACAAATATATGGACAATCTTGGACGGATTCATAGTGGTGGTATGGTCATTAGTTTTCTGATTTAAGGCACAGTTCTAACTTCTTGTATCTTGCAGATAAGCCTTATATCCCTTCATTACGACATTAAAGAATACGCGGAAATCGGGAAACCTTCCGCCGTTGCTAAACCAGCGGCTGGTTCCAATATCGGAGCTTTCAAGGCACTACGAACTCTGAGGGCCTTCAGACCCTTGAGGGCCATATCGAGATGGCAAGGCATGAAGGTATGAAAAATGCGAGTAATCTCAATCCAAAACTACGCAATATCGGAAATGTTTATTTTTAGATCGTTGTGAATGCGTTGATGTACGCCATCCCATCCATTTTCAATGTCCTCCTCGTTTGCCTTCTCTTCTGGCTCGTGTTCTCAATCATGGGTGTCCAGTTCTTCAAGGGAAAGTTTTTCAAATGCGTGGACAGATACGGAAATTCTCTAGACGCTCATGTAAGCACCACCCTTTTGCCCCAAGCATGTAATAACTCATCTCTCATCTCTATAAACTTTGTGTCTTATCAGATGGTTCCAACGAGGAAGGTGTGCTGTTCCAAAAATGAAACCGACGGTTACACGTGGATTAATACCACTCCTAATTTTGACAATGCTCTGGAGGGTTATCTGTCCCTGTTTCAAATCGTAAGGGTTTAAATCATCATTGCCTCATGCGTTTCTCCTCACCCTTTGCTTTTTTGCAGGCCACTTTTGAGGGATGGATGGAGCTTATGAGGTCTGCCGTTGACGCTACCGACGTAGATAGACAGCCAATCCGAGATAACTCAATCCAATACTACGCCTTCTTCGTTCTGTTCATCATCTTCGGAGCTTTCTTCACCCTCAACTTATTCATAGGGGTCATCATTGACAATTTCAACATGTTGAAGAAAAAGGTAAGATGCTTGGACATAGAGAAATGAATCGGTTAATTAACTTTCTGCATTGCAGTACGAAGGAAATCTCCTGGAAGCATTTCTCACACCGAGCCAACGTCATTACTACACAGCCATGAAAAAGTTGGGGAGGAAGAAGCCAAGGAAGGTTATTAAAAGGCCCACCAACGTTTTTATCTCTCCCTTTTATGACATTGCAATGTCCCGAAAGTAAGAGACATATTTTAATTTTAGGCAGCAATAATAAAATTTTGGTAATTCTAATTTCCCTCATCTTCTTTAGATTTGAAATTGCGATATTCCTCATGATATTCCTGAACATGGTTGTGATGGCCTTTGAGCATTATGGACAAAGGCAGATTTTTGTTCATTTGTTAGCCGGTTTCAACTCCTTCTTTACTACTATTTACGCATTGGGTAAGTTTGAGATTGAAAGTGTGATTTAAAATGAGGGAAGTCTACAAGATATTTTTGGTTGCAGAGGCTTTTGTGAAAATCATTGGATTGAGACATTTCTACTTCACGGTTCCCTGGAACGTATTTGACTTCGTCCTAGTTTTAGCGTCTATAATTGACTTGATGGTTGGTGATCTCACAGTGGAGTTTCCTATTCCACCCACGATGCTTCGAATTGTTCGTGTCTTCCGAATTGGAAGGGTTCTTCGACTTGTGAAGGTAACTAATTACAATTAACCATGCTTAAGAAAGGCTATTGATGATGTTCCTTACGCAGGCTGCAAAAGGAATAAGAAAATTACTGTTCGCCCTAATAGTGTCCTTGCCAGCCTTATTCAATATCGGAGCATTGTTGGGGCTAATCACTTTCATTTATGCCATCCTGGGGATGGCTTTGTTTAAGGATGTTGCCAGAAATAACTCATTGGACGACGTATTTAATTTCGAAACATTTACAAATAGTGCTCTAATGCTATTTAGGTACTTTCTTCAAAAAAGTCTTTTGCAAACATGTTTTACAATTGGATCCCTACTTTGTTTTAGGTTAATGACTGCAGCAGGGTGGAATGACGTCTTGGACGCCCTAACCACTGAAGAGCCTGTTTGTGGGGGCTATAGAAAGATAGAATGTGGTGGGATGGGTGAAGGGGAATGTCCCAATCGAGGATTTGCCGTCGGTTACATCGTCACCTACATAATCATTAGCTACTTGATAGTCATTAATATGTACATTGCTATCATCCTGGAAAATTTTGTGGAAGCAAATCGAGAAGAAGAAGTCGGAATTGTGGAGGATGATCTTGAAATGTTTTATGTTAGATGGTCTAGGTAAGAATGCGTCTCAACGTTCCCCACAGGAAATAAATATAACCAATTTCTTCTAGATACGATCCGCAAGCTACCCAATTCATCAATTTCGACCAAATGTCAGATTTTCTATCCAGTCTTGATCCTCCGTTAACAATTTCAAAGCCAAATACCGTAGCCATTGTCGCATTCAACCTGCCAATCGCGAGAGGAAACAAGATCCATTGTTTAGACGTTCTTCACGCTCTTGTGAAACACGTTTTAGGACAGATAGACGACTCTGAAGAGTTTAGAAAGGTTCGTTATAGGTCATACTAATTAAAGTACCAAAAAATGCAATCACCATCATTTTTGTAGCTTCAAGAACAAATGGAAAGAAAGTTCAACAAACAATTCCCAACCCGAAAGCTTCTGGACGTCGTGTCTTCAACCCGACTTTGGAAAGTCCAACACCTTGCAGCCATAACCATTCAGCGAGCTTGGAGGACCTACCGACTTCGTACAAATCCTCCTCCAGAGAAACAAAAGGCGACTCAAACGGTGAAGACTGCCGCGGCTCCGACACATCATCAAGGAGGTATGGGGAATATGTTGAACAAAGTGGGAAACCTCCTCCATATTGGAGGTAGCCATGAGCAAAAGGATAAAAAAGGGGGTCGAAGAGAGTCCTATGTCATGCGTGACACTCCTAACAGGGGTTCTGTAAGTGATGGTATTCAAAAACAATACGCACCACCCCCGCAGTCCTTTTTTTATTACTTCTTCTTCGGACCCTTTCTTCAACCCTATACACGCTTTACACACTTGCACGCGTCTTTGAATGGACAAAAATCTTCACCCTCAACTTTCTCTCAAATGTGCAGCTTCTTTTCTCTATGTGTCTATGTGGCTTCATTCACAAGCTTATGAGTGCAAAGTTGATAC
Organism: Isotomiella minor; assembly: GCA_034696445.1. Classification (NCBI taxonomy): domain Eukaryota; kingdom Metazoa; phylum Arthropoda; class Collembola; order Entomobryomorpha; family Isotomidae; genus Isotomiella; species Isotomiella minor. The sequence goes on from JAQIWU010000214.1 coordinate 18,495, forward strand.
CTTTCTTATACCTTTTTCAGTTTCATGGAAAAAGAAGTCAACCCAACGAGCAACAAAGGAATAATAGTGAAAGCAGTATATCCTCGGCCAATAGTCCTTTAGCCAAGTTAGACCCCCCAAGCAGTGGCAACGCAGGCCTCCCCACTAGAGATGGTGGTGGTTCATCATCAAATAATAACAACGGGAGTGGGAGTGGTGGTGGTGGTCGTCAGCATAATAGAGGAAGAAGACTGTCTCCTTCACGCCTATCCGGGGGTAGTTTTGATGTAGCCGTTAACTTTGGTAATCAATTGTCAGTGATACGAAATGCGAATTCCGCCACCAATAATGGTCCGTCTCCTTTACCCTCTTGTCCTACCACACCGTCCTCTTTAGCGGAAGAATCCGCTAGCAGCATCATAGTTCAAGTTCATCAGTTTCAATGATTTATATTCTAGATTTAAGCATTTGAAATTTGTTGAGGATAAGTAGGCTGTTATGTAAGTAGAGTCGGTATATAGATAAGACATGTTATCGCACAAGAAGAGAGACATGCATTCGAATTGTATGTCCTACAACGAATGAGAGTTTCCAACTCATATACCACTACCTTAAAGAAAGACAAGACTTATTATTAGGTCGTTTTGTCTAAATTAGCATAGTTATTGTCTTATCATCTTCGTCTTACAGTTCAATAATGAATACCCATATACATTCTGTATTCATCAATAGTATTCTATACAATTAGTTGTTTAGCTTTTAGTTCTATAGTTTATAGAAAAACGTTGATCGTCAAGTTCCGGTGATAAAATTGTAATCAACTGACATTCACTGCACTTTGACCAGGGGATCACTCTGCGCTTGGAATGGACATTAAAATTACTAATGGTCCATAGATAAAAAAAATACTTAATTCCCTTCTGTTTCTACAAACAAATCATGATGAGACACTGTTCAAAAAAAATATTTTAAATATTCTATATATAAAATGTATATTGGCACAGCTATTTTTGTCTGTGGCAAAACGTACTTAGGTAATTATAACGATGATATATCTGATACAATCGGGTCTCCAAGAAAGAGTATTCCATGTGCTATATTCTACAGTAGGAATTAGAATTTTTCAGCAACTCATTTTCTCCATAGTCAATCAGTCAGTCATGCTTTTGTAATTCCTTTTTCATCATCATCGTCATCAAGACACCATCGTAGAACCGAGTCTTATAAAATTACTCACATAACGCCCGAAATGGATCCCTAATGCTATGTGTGGCAAACCCGTCATGCCTTTATACAATAGGCCTAAAGATTTAAAATGTGTACAATCTATTTGACAGATCTATCTGAAACCTATCAAGAAAAAGAAAACTTTTTGCTCCAATAGTTATATAGAATATCAGTGTATACGTATGCAGTATAAGTAGGTACGAGTACTTAATGATTAAACTTTAGAACAGATTGGATACCACAGCCCTTTTATACAGATTTGTACTTGTGGTCATGTCGCCCTTATACCGGTCCCGTAAACATATAGGTATTCCTAGTCAAAATTATAAATTAGTTTGTCAGATAATATGCTCTGAGCACTCTATACTAGCTTAGCTTGGTCTGTTTAAAAACAATTGTTGTGATATTCACTCCTTGTAAACCTAAACCCACTTGTGAGCGACCAAAATCCCAAAAAATTGGAGATTTTATGAACACTTTTTTGCGTAGCAAACATGAAAGAGTTACCCTCTTTTTATTTTAATCTATAAAAAACTAAACAATAGCACACTACGCTTCTAAAAATCCAGAATCACATTGTACCTTCTGCATCCACGTAGTTAATTAATCAATCTAATTAATTACCCACATTCCTAATAGACATTCCATTCCACGCACCGCACATACACAACGAAGAGACATTTTACTCAATGAAAAAAGGTAACTTATTCCTTTATTGGTGTAACTTAACTCACCCTTTGTGATCTCCCGGCGTTATTAGGTTATTAATTAAGCATAGATAGCTCAATCAGTGTTTAAAAGGACACATTTTTTGGCACATTGAAGAAAAGGTGCTATCATTTTGCTGTTTCCTATATCCTTATTGTTCAAAACGTTATATCATTGATTGATACCTTATACTCTCAATGTACTTTTTAAAAAAATGCAGTGTTGATTCATTGCATAATTATTGTCATTGTTATTGTCAATCTTTCAATCATTAAAAATGCACTTATCTTAGGGTACCTACCACCCTGCAAAGTCTGTTGAGCTCTGTCTGAACGTCATGATTCTTTATATTATATTCGCTTCAGATACTTACTAAGCGATGATGATGATGATAAATGAAGAATGATATTAAATATATATTATGCATTATGTATAAGGTAAGTATAGTGTACTTTAGATAGAGTATGTAAACCATAAAAGTGATTATTGAGTCAATTATTCGGTTGTAATAATAATGACGCGGTTGTTATTACAAAAATAATTCCTTGTCAAAATCAATAATAAATAGAATAATACTTAATCTAGTAATCAATCAAAATCCGTCGTTCTCCTCCATCATGCTTTCTTTTACTTTTGCTCAATAGCCTAAAAATGCACTATAAAGAGATTGGTGTGGGGGTTGTCTCACAATTCCCCATGTTTGGGATGACTCGGAATGCTCACTACACGAACACCAAGTATCATTTCAGTATCGACCATCTTACTTTTCCCCAGAGGATCTTTGTGCTTTCCATTTCCCCGATATCCATTCATTTCGAAAAGGTCTGAACAGATAACCGTTTACTTATCTATTTCCCTTATGCTTTTGCCCCATTGCTTTTCCTCCTCAATTCCATACTGAAGGATTTTGCATGACGCAGAAAACTATAATCTGAATGAATATCATCTCAGCCTCCTCGTTGTTTGCCTTATCTACTACGTTTCTAACAACAAAAATCCCTTAAGATAAAGCTAAAATTCCTTGAGATGATGATAAAACGCCCTTATCTTCACTTGTGTATAAAAGAGGGCTTTCTGTGTGCCTCTGATTTAATACAATTCTGGCTTTCTTTAGAGTCATACCTTCCACAGACATTATTTCCTTAGACTTGGCCTTCAGCTCTCTCTAACAAAACCTTGTGTATTAGCTCATATTCACAATTTTCTAATAAGAAAGCTTGCAAAAAGGTAAAAAATATTCCAACCATTACATAGTTTCTTTAACCGCAAGTCTAAAAATGACACTTATGATTCACTCCACCTCAGGGCATAATTTTTTGAAGATGGATCCCTTCATCTATGAAAGTCTGCTGGCTGGAAGCGTCCCCTCGAGCACCCTGACATTTCACTCTTCCGCTGAGGAAAGTTACCCTGCTCCCAGAACCACTGCTCTCCAGCTTTCTCCCAAAAGATATATTGTACATGTATGGACAGAATAAGTCTGTCTTTCATGTTTTACAACTCATTTTGTTCATTTAACGCAGGCAACCACGCCAAGTGTCATCAATACAAGTCACACAACCATTTCCACCCCTTCCTCCTCCTCAGGACACACTTCTACTCCTCAAAGTCAAACGTGTCAAAACGTCCCTCATCCCTCCCTCTTCTCGTCTCCTTCGACATTCAAAGAGGGGTACAACTGCAGCACATGTGCCCGTCCATTCCCTCGCAAATGTTATGCCTCCACTGTCCACGCCAAAACCCATTACAGCAAGGCCGAGTTGGAGACAGTACGCTTCCCTCATTCAGAGTGTACAATTTGCGGAGAAACCTTCTTCAACAGTTCATCCTACATGAAGCACTTGAAGGGACACCGAACCTTGGTTTGCAAGGATTGTGGAAAGTCATATATGAAAGCATCCCATTACTCCGCACATCTTCTCACCCACATGACCCCCGAGGTGAAGGCAGCCTCGATGGCGGGGTGGAAACACTCTTGCCCTTTGTGTCCGAGCCGATTTCAGACTCTCTACGATCTCAAAAGCCACAAGGCATCAGCCCATCCGGAACCAAAGCGCTTCCACTGTCCGGGATGCCAGAAGGCCTTTACTCGGAAAAGGGACATGACGACTCATTTATCGGTGCATTTGAAGGGTATTTGTAAGGCTTGTAAAAAGCCTTTCTCTGAGGCGGAAAGTATTGAGGCCAAGTTGAAGATTTCGGAAGAGTGTTTTCGTCATACTCAATCACAAACTGTACTCCATTTTTTGAGACAGCCGTGAGCCATTTTTTCTTATACGTTAAGTTATAGTTCAAGTCAATAAGTGTAGATAATTTAATTTTGCTCAATTTATGTTAGTGTCTGTGGATGAATTATGAATTAACTCAAAGTAATAATTTGAGAATTTTATACTTTTATATTTTGTCACAAAGTAGAATACACTTTTGTCTGTATTGCCATTCTTTAAAAAACATGAATCACTGCAACAAAGGTTCTTGTCATATCTATAGATGTAGTTTCCACTTTAATAAAATATGAAATGCATAAAAAATATAGAAAATTATTTTGCTGACAAAACAAAAAAAAGATTTATACTACAGAAGTAAACTCGCACAATGCCCCCAAAAAATGCATTTCTTGTTCTTAGGCTTGGCTTGGCTTGTCTCACAATTCCCCATGTTTGGGATGAGTCGGAATGCTCAACTCAAAGACACTTTAAAAATTCGGCCCATAGTTTCTATGCATGAGTTGCGTTGTTGTCAATGACTGCTTTTGTCATCTCCATCGGCTATTTATTTACGTTTTAATTTTTGGTATTTCATTGGAATGGGAATTTTATTGTAAGTTGCAAGAATAAATGAGAATCTGAATTCCGAACACACTGATTTGCTCTTCTATCTTCAAACCCTGAGAGGGAAGTGAGGTAGCCTCAATCCTCGACTTAAGTGGAAAGACAGACTGGTTCAAGATGGCAAGTCCTGCTGATGCTGCTGCTGCTGATGCCGTTGTTGAAGGTATGAAAAGGCATCTTTTGAAGATTCTTCCTTGCAATGTAACCTAAATTGTATACCATTGTCTTCAATGATGGCTAACTTTATAGAGCCACCGCCGCCGGAAGACCCTGCCCCTGCTACAAAACGCCATACCCATTCCAGACATTCCCATCGTAGCCGTTCAACAATTGGACGCACCATCGATAGAAAGAGAGAAGCAATAAAAGCATTGTACGGGAAACCAGTTGAGGAAGTGGATCCCCTCATCGTCGGCGATGTGAGTTTTAATAATCGTTAATCCATTCATTACCTTTATAAACTATGGGGCCGATTGCAACAAGATCTTTATTATTTTCAGACATTCTGTGTGATATCCAGGAAGTACCGTAAAAACTACATTTATCGCTTCTCCAGTACGAGGTCCCTGTTCCTCTTCGGCCCTTTGAACCCACTTCGAAGACTGGCAATATACATTGTCACTCACCAATACTTTGACATCCTTATCATTCTAACCATCCTCGCCAACTGTGTCACTCTTGCCATGGACCAGAATATCTTCGAACGAGTGAAAGGATCAAAGAAGTACAAAAAAATCGAACTTAAGTATGACAAAACGGTCGACAATGTCGAGTGAGTGGTGGCTTGGAATTACGTACCTGTAGTTAGTCGGACTTTTATAACCTCTTGTCTCTTGTTCCAGGTTCGCATTTCTTGGCGTTTACACACTGGAAATGGCGCTCAAAATAGTTGCCAAAGGACTTGTCATTAACAAGTTTTCATACCTTCGCAATGCATGGAATTTCCTGGACTTTTTGGTCGTATCCTCAGGATATTTGTCAATAGTGCTCGAATTTTCTGGGGGTACGAATACGAATTCGCATTCACTCGAGTTTCTTAGAACCCTAAGAGTGCTGAGGGCTATAAAGACAATTTCAATCCTACCTGGTAAAACCGTTGTCATTTATTTATGACTTGACAAAATTTTGATCGACTTTGGTTGTTTATTAGGTTTAAGAATGATGATAAATGCGCTACTAAGTTCAGTCGTTCCATTGCTGGAAGTTATGGTCCTCATACTCTTCTGCCTCATGATTTTCGCTCTATTTGCACTGGAAGTGTATGTGGGGACCCTGCGTCACAAATGTGTCACCAATCCTCCTTCCTCCATCTCAGATATTCAAAATGAAGCGGAGCACGACTACGAGTGGGAACTGTAAGTCCTTAGTTTTCCAACCATTGCCACCGTGCTTACGTATAAAGTGTCCATAGATGGGTGGACAATCCGGACAATTGGCTCACGAGAGACTTCCCCAAGGAAGGAGAGTATATTCCATGCGGCAACGATAGTGGAAGGTAAGGTCTCGGCTTAGAAAAAGGAATACGGAAATGAAGGACTTAATTTTATTGCAGACCTTGCCCACAAGGATCTACATGTCTTGGGATGCGTGGGGGCAATCCAGACAATGGATGGACGAGCTTTGACACTTTTCACAACTCCATGTTAACCACCTTTCAACTCATCACGCTAGACTACTGGGAAAGGATTTATGATTTGGTGAGCCTTCAAATAATACCGGAGATATTAGTGAACTAAGGTTATCATTAACGAAACTTTGGTCATTCCAGGTCATTTCTTCGTCTGGTACTTGGAGTTGGTTTTTTTTCGCAATGGTCATATTTCTGGGATCGTACTACTTGATCAATCTCATGTTGGCCGTCGTGGCGATGAGTTACGAGGCTGAAGTCAATGCCAATGATCAGGTAACGTGCAATTGATTGCAGAAACGCGGTGGTCACATGTCTGGATATGTCGTTCCAATCAATGCATGCAGGGTCCATTGGAAACACCCCAGAAACTCACATTGGTCCGCACCCAATCCACCTTCAGTCTCCAAGACGTAACAACACTGGAAGTGAAAGAAATGAAGTATTATCATAGAAGAACTCCTTCCGAAAAACATATTTTGGCTGCCAATTTGAATTTAGGTACAACCTTCCATATGTGCGCCATTGTTAGTGACAAAAATGCCAAATCTCTTTTGATTTAGAAACTGGTCACGAAGATATCCATATTGGAGACCAAGTTATGGAGATGATAGGACGAAGTGGAGCCGCTTTGAGTCACGAAATGAAAAAGTTAAAAGGCGAGCATCCGGGTGAAATGGAAAACATTCTTGCTCCGGCGCGTCCAAGTGCATCTGCCCCGACTGATCACAAAACCGATGGTGAATCAATCTTACAATCAATCACACCCGGGGGTGGTGGAGAAGATGGTGCAATAATGATGCACCCTGGCGAGACCAGTCCTGGCGAGGTGGGCTCTTCTGAAGATGAGGAATTTTCAGACTATAGTGACGAGGAGGATCCAGGTCTTTTTCCCCCCAACTTTTTTTGACATTACAAATTAACCCTTGTTTGTTTCAGTCCATCACAAACATTTGTTCAAAAGATACGGGATGAGGTTGGGGTTTATACTCAAGTTGAAGCTCCGACCCTTCGTCACCCATTGGTTCTTTGAAGTCTTTATTACATTTTGCATTGTTTGTAACACAATCTGCCTCGCTCTGGAACGGCATGGGATGTCCAAGGTTGAATCATTCGTTCTGGAAGTGGGAAACAAAGTAAGTCTTGATGCTTGAAGGAAAAGACGTGACTTCATTTCTCCTCTTATGTGCAGGTGTTCATGGCCATTTTCACTGCTGAGGCTATCGTTAAAATAATGGCCTTACAAAAGGAGTACTTTCAAAGTGGCTGGAACATTTTTGATCTCATCACTGTCACCATAAGCTATATCGACATCATTCTGGAAGCTTCTCAGCGTCTCAGCATCCTTCGAGGGCTCCGATTGGTCTGTAACAATGTCAATTAATTACTCAGCTAGAATACATTTTATACATTTTGTTTGTGTAGTTGCGAGTGTTCAAGTTGGCACAAAGCTGGATAACGATGAAGGTTTTACTCAACATAATTTTCTCCACTTTTGGGGCTTTGGGAAATCTTGTACTGGTCTTGCTTATTGTCATCTACATCTTCGCCGTGCTGGGATTGCAAGTAATTGGGGGTAACTACAACCCAGAGGCTTTTGGGGAACCTGAAAACTATCCCAGGTTCGTTCATTGAATAGATCAAATCAAATCACACTAAAATCTTACCACCATTAGGTGGAATTTTGGCAATTTCTTTTACGCCTTTATGATGGTTTTCCGAGTCCTTTGTGGAGAATGGATTGAGCCCCTGTGGGATTGTTTGATAGCCCACGAAGGGATCGGGGAACCGGTGTGGAAGTGCTTCTTCATTTTCCTTCCGACCATAATAGTAGGCAACTTCATCGTTCTCAACCTCTTTCTTGCCCTCCTCCTAAGCAGCTTCAACTCTGAAGAGCTCAAAGCCCAGCGGGATGTACGTTTCGAAGACATTATCATTCATCTTCTTTAATGGTATTTAAATATTCGAATTTTCCTTCAGAAAGAGGCTGAGGCAGCTGCTAGATCTGATGAACTTAAAAACATGGTGGGCATGCTGCTCAAAAGTGAAAAGTCAGTCAAGGACGGAGAAAGTTTGCAGAGTATGCACTCTGATAGGACCCAAGGGGGGAAAAAGACTCTGAATGTAAAATCGTCCCCATCAACGGATCGCGTGAATGCCGCTGACAAGACTCCTGTAAGATAATGCTTTGGCTGTCAGTTTAAATGCAAAATCCATGGTGTACCCTTTTAGGGCTCCGATGCCACCACCACCCAGCCAACAGCTCCCTCGTCCCCTGCAAAAGCCCGCTTCAAAATTATGGCTAAAAAAGTGATCCTGCACAATCGGAAAGAAATAGCACTCAGAGCGATTGACGATGCAAAGGAGTATTTGCAAGAGCGAATGGACCGGGCGGGTCATTACGACGTGTCTACATTCGACCAAAGAAGGGGGAGCATGTATGGCTTACACTCTGAGGTACAGGAATTAGTATGCTTTTATAGGAATGTGACAAGTGGTATTATAATCTACAGGACAAAGACAATTTCAGCGAAAGTATGAAGATACTTTTTCCAGGTCCCTGCATTCCCAAGCGGTGCTGGACTGCGGATAATTGTATTTGCGAAGAATTCCGATCGTGGAACTATACGTATTGGGTCAGGATTAGACGGTTCTCAGTCAAGCTTGTGGGAAATCCAGTCTTCGAGTGGCTCATCCTCGCTTTGATATTTGCATCCAGCATCACTCTAGCATTTGAAGACAAATATTTGGAACAAAACAAGAAATTGAAAAAAATCCTATTTTGGCTCAACCTCGCGTTCACAATCATGTTTTTTATTGAAATGATTCTAAAGTGGTTCGCCATGGGACTGTGGGGATATTTTACAAATGCATGGACAATCCTGGACGGCTTCATAGTGGTGGTACGCATGTGGCAATCTCTCAAGAATCTTCATGATGTTCACTCATTTTTTTTAGGTAAGCCTTATATCCCTTCATTTCGACGTTAAGGAGTACCGGAGCAATTCGCATACATCAAAGATAGGAGCCTTTAAAGCACTACGGACCCTTCGAGCCTTCAGACCTTTGAGAGCCATATCACGATGGCAAGGCATGAAGGTATTGACAAAATGGAAGTACATATTTTCAATTTCAATGGTGGCAAATGTTTGTGTTTAGATTGTTGTAAATGCCTTGATGTACGCCATTCCATCCATTTTCAACGTGCTGTTGGTCTGCTTACTGTTCTGGTTGGTGTTCGCAATCATGGGCGTCCAGTTCTTCAAGGGAAAGTTTTTTCGATGCATTGACACAGAGGGTAACACTGTGGACGCTCACGTAAGATCTTCGTTGAATCAACACATAAGGAAATATAACTCTCATTTCACCATGTCTTAGATTGTCCCAACGAAAAAGGTCTGCTGTTCTAAAGCTGACTCTGACGGTTACTCGTGGATTAACATCAGTCCCAATTTCGACAATGTTCTACAGGGCTATCTGTCCCTGTTTCAAATCGTAATGTTTCATTCTAATGCATCCTATACTTTTACAGCGAAGATAATAATTAGTTGGGTTTTGCTTGATAGGCCACTTTTGAGGGATGGATGGAGCTTATGAGGGCAGCAGTCGACGTGACCGACGTTGACAAACAACCCATTCGAGACAATGCATTTTACTTTTACGCCTTCTTTGTCCTGTTCATCATCTTCGGAGCTTTCTTCACCCTCAACTTATTCGTAGGGGTCATCATTGACAACTTCAACATGTTGAAGAAAAAGGTGTGGGATGACAGAATATGTTGAGGAACTTACAACAAATTATCTTATAGTATGAAGGGAATCTCCTGGAAATATTTCTCACACCAAGTCAACGTCACTACTACACAGCCATGAAAAAGTTGGGGAGGAAAAGGCCAAGGAAAGTTATTAATAGGCCTACTAACCCCCTCATCGCTCCCTTTTACGACATTTCAATGTCCCGAAAGTAAGGAACAAGCCTAATTTATTTTGAAGGCATAATAATAAATGGCCTTCTCGTTTCATAGGTTTGAAATAGCAATATTTATCGTGATATTCCTGAACATGGTCTGCATGTCCTTTGAACATTATGGACAAAGACAGGTTTTTGTACACTTGATGGAGGGTGGGAATGCCTTCTTCACAACTATTTTCGCCTTAGGCATGGATATCGTTTGGCAAATTGAGACAAATTGCCAATTATTCTCTATTTTTTGTTTACAGAGGCGATTGTGAAACTCATTGGATTGAGACACTACTACTTCACAGTCCCCTGGAACGTGTTTGACTTTGTCCTAGTCATGTCCTCCATTGTGGACCTTTCAGTTGGCCATTTGTCTGTGGAGTTCCCCGTCCCTCCTACAATGCTCCGAATTGTTCGTGTCTTTCGGATTGGAAGGGTTCTTCGGCTAGTCAAGGTAAGCCAGTAGATATTATTGAAGCGACGGGTGAATTAATTTGCCTTTCATCGCCCACAGGCCGCGAAAGGGATAAGGAAATTGTTATTCGCCCTAATTGTGTCCTTACCAGCGTTGTTTAATATTGGAGCATTGCTGGGGCTCATCATTTTCATATATGCCATCCTGGGCATGGCTTTATTCAAGGACATTGCTCGGAATAACGCAGTAGACGTTGTATTCAACTTTGAAACGTTTCCAAACAGTGCCCTGTTACTGTTTAGGTAATTTATTTAGCGTGGATCCACAGCAGGCTTTGATCTAAGTTTTTGTTCTTCAGAGTAATGACAGCAGCAGGTTGGAATGAGGTGTTGGACGCCTTGATGCCCGAAAAACCCCTCTGTGGAAGCTATAGAAAGATAGAATGTGGTGAAAATGGTGAAGGGGAATGTCCTAACCGAGGACTAGCCGTCGCCTACATGGTCTCTTACTTGATAATCAGCTACTTGATAGTCATTAATATGTACATTGCTATCATCCTGGAAAATTTTGTGGAGGCAAATCGGGAAGAGGAAGTCGGGATTGTGGAAGATGATTTTGAAATGTTTTACGTTAGATGGTCAAGGTAATTCATGGCGTGTTCTTTTAGTACCCCAGAGTTCAGCAATTATTATTGTCATTGTCTTTTAGATACGATCCGCAAGCCACCCAGTTTATCAATTTCGACCAAGTGTCAGACTTTCTGGCTAGTCTTGATGCTCCATTAACAATTGGAAAGCCAAATACCGTGGCCATTGTCGCCTTCAACCTGCCCATCGCCAGAGGAAACAAGATTCACTGTTTGGACATTCTTCACGCCCTGGTGAATCATGTTTTAGGACAGATTGATGACTCGGAAGAGTTCAGAAAGGTAAGTCATGAGCGACTTTTTTTGTGTAGCAGGGTTTAATATTTTTTTCCAAAGCTTCAAGAACAAATGGATCGAAAGTTCAACAAGCAATTCCCTACCAAGAAACTCCTTGACGTCGTATCCTCCACAAGACTTTGGAAGATCCAACACCTTGCAGCAATCACAATTCAGAGAGCTTGGAGAGCCCACCGAGCACGAGGCCTGGAGAAAGAAAAGGAGGCTCAAGCGGCCAAGGGTGCCCAGGCTCCAACTCAAGGAGCTGTGGGGAATATGTTGAACAAAGTAGGGAACCTCATCCATGGTAGAGCATCGAAAAGTCGAACATCGAAAGTAGGGAAGAATTGAATTAACTGTAATCTTTTAATAATAAACAAATATCGGCTTGCTTTATGTATACTACGTCTTACCTACGCATCTTTGCGAATAAGTGTGATAATCTCCTCTTTGGCATAATGCATCCTTTGTGCTGCGTGGATTTGGATTGTTTGTTTGTTGAGCCTATGCCCAATGTCAATGTTTCATTCGTGTGGAGACCTTAGTCACTCATTTTCATTTAGTACAATAGAATAGAATACTATTTCACTTTCAATCCATGACAAGGTCTATGAGTGTCAATCAATGAATTGCAGATTGTAGCAGGATGCCCCCAGTAAATAAAATAGCAAAAAGTGTAAGGTTTTTTAGTAGTGTTGATGATGGAATTTATTTCTTTTGTATGGCAAAACTAAACTGTTGTGATACCGTGCTTAATTCGTTTCGTATAAACCTTAACAAGGAGCCTTAACAGTAACGAAATAAATGAAAATAGTATAAATGATAGTGCTGTTCTTTCTTTTGCTGGGATTTATATAGCTTCTTTCTTCAATCAGTTAAAACTCAGGAGGTCTACGTTGAGTGTGTAATAATAGACTATGTCTTTAGCGTGCACATCATCAGACTACATAATAATTCTAGCAACTGCAGTCAATCCCAATATCGTAGTCATACTTAGGGCCCATGGCACTCCAGCCGTATTTTTATTAGCCCCTGTAAAACATTTAGAGATTCTTTAGTGGTTATTTATTTGTCATCAATTTAAACTTTTACCTTTTTCCCCTGCATGGTGCGAGTGGTCATGACCATGTGCATCTGGTTCCGCAGCGGACTCAGGTTCAGGTTCAGGCTCAGCTTTGGCGTCCTCTGCCCTCGTGAAGGAGAGGCACAGGACCGTTGCCAAAGCGAAAATGAGGACCACAACAGTAGCTCTCATTGCGATTTTGTAAGGAAGGAAGGCTCGTCTAGAAATGATGACAAAAGGGATACTGAATTAATGAAAGGTCATAACTTTTTGTGCCATTAATAAGTTTTCCTTTGAAGTTGTTTTCGGGTCCTAGCACCTGCAGCTGGAAGAATGTTTATGGCATTCATAAATATCTTTCAGTTGCGTCTATAATTTCTTAACAAAAAGACGGATTTCCGTTCCGACTGGTTATTTTTGTGAAGATGATGATGATAGGTAAAATGATATGCCGGTAGATCAATGGAGTTGACACTAAATGAATTGATTCATTGTCCTTCGAGAAGACTTTCGCTGTTATTCCTGGAGGGACAGACTTTTTCAATTTCCCTTTCTATCCTGACATGACGTGACATTGTGAGGGCACTCACATACATGTTGAATTATAAAATAATTCAATTTGCGTGTCTCACTGTCATGTTGACATCTCAAGGGTTGATGCATGATCAATTCTCTTTTGTAGGGGAGCTTTAAGCAAGTTAATCGCTCGCATTTATTTGCTTTCATGACTTGCGATTTGATTTACTCACTCGTGTCTCTTTACAAATTTGCAAATGGATGGAATAAGTAATTGAATTTCGTTGTATGACATCGAGAAACTACACCTACATGCGTGTCAGAAATGATTACCTATAGATGTTTCTAATTTTACCCCCGACAAAGTTTGTTTCAGTTCGCTCACAGAGCAACAGAGTTTGAAGTTCAACAACGAATGTCATGAAAAAATATGTATTTTTTTAATCTACTAAATTTTCCACGCTGTATCAATGTCATGGCCAGACAATAGAGGTGTAAAAGAAAACTGCAGAGCAAAGACTCGTGGGTATCTTCGTTTAGTTTAATAAGAATCACGTTCAAGTTTCTTCTGTGGCGAAGGCAATTGTTGTAATCTTCTAAATGCGTTATTCACAACGGTGAATAATCTAATTTTCCGGTGATATCTAATACATTAATAATATTCTACAAAATATAACGCTACTTTGTACTTGGCTTTGGCATTTTAGATAATCTTTGTGGCCAACATAT
>JAQIWU010000215.1:0-32356 GCA_034696445.1 Isotomiella minor
GTCATCTAATTTAATCTTGGCTTTCATGTCGTATGTATGTAACTACATCCGTGTAAATCAGAGAAAGAGAGTCACACAAGAGGGAACGAACGAACCGAAGAATACAAGTTGCTCTCCAACCAAAATCATTCCATTAGGATAATAATAATGACACGGACATCCATTCACTACTCTTTCTTAAAGTTATACAGACAGGAAAAAGAAGACCTCACTCACATGATACTCTCCACAAAAGCAGGCGACCAGGGTACTTCCCACTGTAATTGAGAAATGATCAATTTCTTCAAGTCCAGTGAGCCCTGAGTCACAATAGCACCCTGAAGTTGAACACGAAGTTTGACAATACTTTCCAGTCCAAGAAGAAGAAGAAGTGTTTGTCCTGGTAGAGGAGATGTCATGACCAGTGTTGGTGGTGGTAGTGGCATTTAGAAGTGTCAAGAGAACACTTTGATTGTGATCCGGGTAGAATGAGTAGACACAATCCGAGGGAGAAAGTCTCATGAGAGGTGAGGTGGAAGGGCTGCTTGGCCGTATGTAACCTGATGGAGAGCTTGTCAATCCTCTGAAAGCTCCTCCACAATTCAGTTGCGGCATCAACGTCCCCTCGATTGACTCTATACGGTCCGCAGGACACACAGCAAGAGGAAAACAATAAAAACATGCCCAGATGTCATATAGAAGAAGGAAAGGATAAATACTCTTCTTATTATTAGTTCTCTTGGACAAAAAAAATAAGAAAACTAAAAGTTGGCAAAATGCGAGGCTACTACACTCTTCTCGTATTTTATCCCTTCCTCAAAACACACTTTCTCTCTCACAAATAAATAATATTGCGTTGACTAAGAAAGTAAGTGCAGCCATTCTTACTTTGACTACAATATTTTTATTTTCTTTCTATTACGAGGACTACAGATGGATGTATAAAAATGTTTATTATATTGCCCCTTTCTCTTTCGGAAATGAATTTAGTTACAAAGAGCTTCCTCCTAACACAAAGAGCTCCCTGCAATTTAGTGCACGATGTATTCTGTCTGTAATTAAATTTCTTCCTAAACTTATTGCCCCCTTTTCTACTTGTTCATAAACGTACATAAATTGTCTTACCGTCATGAAAGCGAAAAGTCCCATCCACAATTTCAGACCCTGTGGGGATGGTTGAGGATGATAACGTGACTATGATTGCGATCTTATTTGACGTTGATACAAGTCTCCTGGTTGGGTTGTCAGGGGGACTGGGGCTGGGACCAGGACCACAAAGTCGGAATAAGAAAGTCTCAGTTGTACTATTACTTCGATGATAACCCTGTGATGATAGCTCGAAGACTTCAATATGAGTGGATGAACAGTTGGAGTCTCTAAAGAAATAAGTCAGAAATTGTCTTTGTTTTTTGGAAAAATAAAAAAGTGGGTCTACCGTAATTTATAATTAGATAAGATCAGTTGGACCACGTCAGTACTTTTCCCATGAAACTCAAGTCGACAGTAAAACGGGCCTTTTGAATTCCGTTTGGCTATTAACGCATCCATGGGAGAGTTTTTAGAGTTTTTCTTTCCCAAAGAAGTTGACAAATCCTTGGGAATCTTAAGTCGGAAACTTTCCTCACGTATGACATTTCCGTCAAATGTATGACCACATGACACCACGTTCCCTTTGTTGGGACGTGCATCATCTAAGAGAAAGTTTTTTTGGGCATTATTAGGTATGCAAAATGCAACGTGTGGGTGGGATGCCTAACCTGTATTCGCTCTCTGATTGCCCAACGGCTTCTCTTTGAACCTGTCTGTGGCAGCCTTGCCTTTTGGGATTGAGTTTTGTGGTGGAGAGTAGGAATGTTTGATCCCGTGGACAGGAACTGTGGTAGTTGTTGGACTAATTGTGGGAATCAGCTTTTTCTGTGGTGGTGAGGATGAACGAACAGGGGATCGTAAGAATTCAACAGATGCTCGAAAGCCATTGTAGAGGTTGGGAGAAGTTGTGGATCCTGATCTAAATTCAATAAGTGCTTGCCCTCCCCTCACTTCCACAGTTGAATTGGATTGCTGACAGAGGGTTTTCCAAGGTGGTCCCAAATGAGCCAAGTTAGACACGTTTTTAGTCCAGATTGCAATGTGATGACTGGAACACATCCTGTGCGTGAATGAATGAATGAGAAAAGGCAAGTGTCAAAAAATCACGTCAATCCGTAAATTGCTTTTAGAGGAAAGCTTCTAGTACAACACAAAAAAACTTGGGGAAAGTTATTTTCACCTTCACCCTAAAAGCCTTTAGAGGGGGAAGGGAAAGGGAAGGGGATAGGGACGTGACGTATATAGAAACTAAGCTTCCAATAAATAAATAAACCGGGACTTACGGCGGCGGTGGAATATTTAATGATTGGAATTGTATGAGGATTTTATCCGTGGTTGCATTCGCAGAGAGAAAGTATCGACAGCGTCTGGAAACAAATAACAATACAAACAATTTACATACAAAGTCAAGTCATTGAGTCACCAACAACCAATGATGCACGTATGAAACACATTTGGAAAACGTGATCACGGCAACGACAGAATACCAAATATGTGTAACCATACCGATGTGGAGGAAACAATCCAGGATATCCAGGAGAAGCAATGATGCACTCGGTGTCCCAGCAATTGTCATAAGTCCAGTCACACACTGCGAATGTTATGAAAATTCCAATCACCTCATATGCATCAAAATGCGTCCACTATCTCTATTCTCGCTAACATTTAAGCACTGAACTTCTTTTCCTTTAGTCTCAAAAAATAAGACGCCATGTGGAATCTCAAAATTGAAAGTTTTATGAAAACGAGTGAACTTTCTCAACTTTTATGAATACTTTATGTCGCATGTTTTGTTTAGTTTAGAGCTGGGTTCAAATAAGGGAAAGGATCCATTACGAAATTGGAAAGTGAATTCATGCTCTAAAGCATGCAGGCACTGCATTGTGCTTTCTTGAAAAGTAACCTCTACCAAAGAGAAAGTATGCCTTCTTCCAATAAGAATCTATCGAATTTGTCACTAAAGTGTGACTACAAAGGGAGGGATTAAATTTAGATGATATAGGTCATTGTTATAAAATGACAGTAAGATCCAACCAAATACCTGAATGAGGGCGAAGCCTTCCCCCTCGGCTGGGGTCACCTACGGCAGGATCATCCGCAGACGAGAAGCTCACGTAAGCCAGGACTTGAGAGCGAGTTGAATTTCCTTCAATTCTAGAAATTGAATACTAAAGTTTAGAAATATTTTACAAGATGTGAAGTGAAAGTATAGACTACAGAAGGAGAAGAAGAAGAAGGTGCCTGAATAATTTACTTCATTTACTTTCTCTTCTCTTCTTCATTCTTCTGTAGAATAGAATGTTTTAGTGGTGTGTGTGGGGCAGTAAAGTGGGCCATTCTACTAAAGACAGTACGTACATATCGGCATTCTTCGCTTTCACCCTTCCCTTCTACCGTTTACCAAATCCATTGTAGTAGGTCTCTATTATTAAGTTTAACTCCAATTTAATCTCACTTTGTGTAGAGTAGTAAAAGTAAAGTAGACTGTTTCCAAAATAGAGTTCCCATTAACATTTAACTTCTAACTATTAGGGGCTCTATTCGTTTCCAAAGCGATAATCTGCTTTCTATCTATCTATCTATCTCGAATGTATCTGTCTATTTGTGATGTCTCTAGACTTTCGACTTTCTCCCTCTTGAGAATAGATGGAAAATTTGATGATGCGTATAGGTGGGGGAAAGTGGATGAGGAGCCTGCATGCCATCCTCCTCCGAAATGCATTATCCATAGAGCATTAACTCTGATTATTGTTCCATCCAGATGCTCCAACTTCCCTCAAAACCCAAGGAGAGGAGAAAGTTTGGACAAAATTCACACAAGTGAAAGTGAAGTGAAAGCGTCGCTTTACAATATTATATAGTTCTCATTTTATCACTCCATTTCCCTTAATGAGATTATCATAGGCTGGAATGTAGACTAACAATCATAAAGCGATCTTCATCATTTCCTCCTCGAGCTAAATCCTAAACTCTATCTCCATCTTTGGTTGGTGAAAGGCGGGATAGTTGTTATGTAGATAGAGATCCAATAATAATTTGAGTGTCAAGGGGATCATATATATGACTTTTTCATCTAAAAGGAAAATTAATGATTTCTTCCCTGAACCCAAAAAAAAACAAGCTATCAGAGGATATTAGTTTTCTGTCATTTGGAGGAAAAATTATTATTTATCTTTTTTCCATTTCATATATGAGAGGTTTGGTTTGCATGACTGAAAGGAAGAAGATTGATGTTTTCAATCTAAAACACTGACCTATTTCTTTTCCTTTTTTATTTGTAGATAGATATCACATCAGACTGAATAATCTCTCTTCTCTTTCTTTCCTTTTTTTGTAAATTTTTGTAAAAGTGCAGCTCTCTCAGTCAGTTCATTTCAATTCTTCGTGGTATAATACTGTGAATTTTGCTATTTGTCATGTTGATTTACTTCTGCCTGCTTTCACTTTCCTTTGCCATGCCATGCATACCTGTTATGCTATTTCATTTCAGCGGGCGTCTATCAATATCAGGCAGGCAGGCAGGCAGGAGTGTTTGACATACATGAGCACTACTACATGACTTATCCCTTTCAAGATTGGGTAGACAGACACACTGCTACCCTAGAAAGTAAAGAGAAAGGTAGCGTAATTCCATAAAGAAGACTGAAAGCTTTCGGTCTCCAACCAAAGCAGGAAGGAGAAAGTAAACTGAATGGGTTGGTTTTTGGTTGAGCCTTCTTCTTCTTCCTCCTCCTCACTCAAAAGGTAGACAAAAAAAGAAGATTGACTTCTTTTCACAATTTTTTGTCTTCGTTCCAACCTCAAAAAAAAGTAGAGGAGGAATGTTAGGAGAGGAGTGAAAAACTAGCACAACTTTACGGATGTTTCGGGTCGTTAAACCCTTTTGTATATGCTGAAGAAGAAGAAATCCTTAAAAGCAGCAAGGTCTAGTCCTCCCTTTTTCTTTTACATCCACGTCCCAGTGTTCCACTACCAATTCTCTCATCACAGGAAGTTGGGCGTTGCGTTAATGCATAAAGAGTGAGTTGAGACCTCATTCTCCCGTCAACAATCAACACTTTTTTTGGCCATAATCTCGTATACCACTCTCCCATCTCATCCTCCTCCACCTAACCACGTGTAAATTTCATTTGTTGGCATGACTTTCACCAGCAACTGACTCTGACTGACCTCACATTCACAAAACTCACTAAAGGAATCCATGCTGTGCTCCGCGTATATCCTGTGTCTGACTGACTGCTGCAAGTATCCTTGTCTAAGTAAAGCAATGCAGTAAGTTAAGTGTGGTCTTGGAATTGGACTGGTGTCGCTCACGGCATTATTATTACATCTTCCTCCTAACTTAACTTTCTCCCTTTTGTTCTTTCGAAGTCAGCCCACGTACAGGTCAAAAGAGAGTCAAACTAACTTAACTTTTTTTTACAAAATTTATCCGCCCGTTTTGACAACTGGCTGTGAAATGCCCATGTGGCTAGTGTAAATAAATAATACAACCAATGGAAAAAGCTTTTTCCACTTTATACTTACTTACCTGAGGTACAAAGTTGCCATTCCCTGGTCTCCAAACAGCACTACTGGTGGAGAAAATCGACTATTTTGACCGCAAAGTTGAATCGCTTGGGTGGATGGGATGGATGTATCACCATCTGCGAACTGGAGAAAACCACCCTTGCATCTGTGTATAAAGGAAACAGGAAACAATCAACAGAATTACAAACGATCAACGTGGATTTCATCTACATCTCCCTCTCTCCTTTTCCTTCTACGATGAGTGCTACGTTAGTTCGTTTCTGAATGAATGAATGCGGAGGGTCTAAGGTCTAATGGATGTGGTACAGAATAATTACGTGGTATAAAAGCGGAATGGGGATGTGTCCGCATTCCGCCTTTGCCTCCAGTCTCTTGTTTATAGTTGTACACAATACAATTTTATTACCAGTAAAAGTGCAAAAAATTAAGTTCTACTAATTCTCCTGTCTGCCCCTCTTCGTCGTCCTCACTCAGTCAGAGACCCGGGCATTAAAAGGGTTAAGTACGGAACACGCAATTCCATTGTGTACTCCATTAGACCTTAATAAGAAACACAATGAAAAGACGCGGATGAAAAACAGCCTGGTCCCAAACAACTTTCTCTCTTTTGGTTTTCTTTTTCTCGGAAAAGTCAGTGAAGTCAGTTGAGTTGGGTAGTAAGAAAGACATCTAGGCAAAGTTCTGACATTTTTACTTTTTCCCTCTTTTCTTCTTCTTTCTCCCCGTCTAAAAAAGTTTCATCTCAATCTTTCTGTTTGCATCCAGAACTTTTATCATTGATGAACCGCGGCCATAACAAGAAATGACACGGTGCTAGCTTTCTATTGAAGGCAAGTCAGCCACATAAATATATACAGTTCAATCTTGCATTAAATGGAAGAAGCAAGGAGAAAGTGGAGAAGAAAGTCTGAGACTCTCTCTAAATAACTCTCATTCCCTTCACTCTCTCTCTTGACGAAAGTATTTTCTTCTATTCTGTTATGTTGGCACCTAGGAAGAAATTGTATTTTCCAAACCAAAGCCAGAAGTTTATTGTATGTTTTTTAGGGTGTAAGTGGTGGAATGAGACACGATGCACAGGACCGGAAGTTCAAATGGAACCTGACCCAACAACATATAAGAGGAACAATGTGTACAACACTCTTCTCCATCACATCACATCACACCGGGTTCCTTTAACTTAACTTAACATTCAACCTTCGACCCTTTTCATCTTTTCCCCTTGAGTAGGTCTGAAAAGTTGGATGAAGTTCAAATCACATTTCGTCCAGAATCCAAAATGGATCAAAATACTCTTGTGTCTGCTTTTTACAGTGTAACAATTTTATCGCCTGGTAGAGAATTTTATCAAGTTATACCGGCTAAAGTAAAGCTAAATGCATTTGTCCAGATGACACTCATATCCCTGTACATCCTGTTCAATTGAGCGTAGCAACTTACAGAATCGTTGTAGCAAGCAAACCAATCAAATAATAGGGTTTAGCTTGGCTCTCTCTGCATTATGACCATTTCGCTTTCCTGTTGGACCCAGAATATTTGCATATGTGGTAGGCAAGAGATAATCATATTTCCATGAATTACTCTTTACGTTAGTCCCCCTCTCCTATTTCCCAGTTCTGAGAAATGGCAATTTCTCTTTTCCATCCCTGGTTTCGGTCGGTGTAGACGTACAGGAAAGCAAAGCCTAACTTCATTCCATTCCATGGCCAAGTTTTTCGGAGCAGAAAAGTTACCACAGCATGGCTACATTATGCTCTTGAACATTTCTTCTTTTACTTTTACTTTTTTGTGTGTCCCACACATAAAAAAGCCAACTCGTACTTCAATGTCGGTTTCGTTTCGATACGATTCAACTGTCAGATTAACTCGGGAGAGCGGAGTCTCTATCTTCTTCTTAATGCGAAGAAATAACGGGAACTTAAGATTTCCCGTGAATCCATGTTGATCTACCGGATTTCAAAAATTCCTTGGAGATAAGGAAAGATACAGATTGAGAGCATCCAGCAGAGATGGAGAGGGACAATTTTTTTGTATGTGGGTAAAAAACCCTACAAATTCCTTCGATTCCAGAGAAAAGATAAAAATTGTAAGGAGATAAAAAAAAATTGAGAAAAATCTTTCAGACAAATGTTCACCTTTTCTTCTTTTCATCCAGTAGATTTGTATTCCTTGGAGAAAATCATAACTCGACTCCTCTCTCTCTCAACTCAAGTACAGCCGAGTAGAATGATTTCATTTTCCATAACACATGAAGAAATGTTTAACGTCAAATAAAGCATTCCATCTTTATTTCCACAGAGACCATAGAGGAAATACAACTACACAGCTCTTGCCTCCTTATCTACCTTGGATGCTTCCAGGATGCAATGTTGGAACATGGAACTAATTAACCTTTTCAGTCCTGCCTCAATCATCCTGATGAAGGCGAACACCTTTCTCTTTCTCCCTGCGTCTTTTGTGGTGAATTTGAAATAAAGCCAAATTAAACGTCGAGGAACTGGGTTCACTTTAATTTCAACAGTTTCCTCCACATGTTATTCCCTCTTTTTGCTCTTATGTGGCGATGTGAATGTGTATCTTTCCCATCCCTAAATAATTGCCCACCTGCGTTTGTAACACATTTGTCAAACTTCACTTCAGCCTTCTCACGAATGATAAATGCTGATGGGAATTAATTCCAGGAGCTATTTATAACGAGGGAGTGTGTTTGTCTGTATTCTATTCCACTTTCTCTTCTCTGGCACCCAACCGATGTATTGTTAGTTACACATTCATATACCCCACCACCGTTTAATTAATTCTGTGGGTGGGTTTGGAGAAAGATTTTCTCTCCCCAGCAGCCTTTATGGTTTTGAGGAAGAAGAACCATCAGATTGGGTTCCCATTATTACTTATATAACCACAGGTTTCAGAGCTCAAATATGGAAATAGGAAAGGAAGTAGGTATAAAAGAAGAAGAAGAGGGGAAAGCAAACAGTCATATGCAAATGTTTGGTACACATCCATTCATTTCTGACTCTCTACATGGAGATCTTTTGTAATAAATTTCGACCTGGCGTATTATTAAGCTCCTCTTTGGGCAGGCTTTCCCTTCTCATGTAGCTACCCTTGTCATCCCACAAGCTTTTAAATATTTGCCCTGACATGACTGTCGAATAATTGTTAAACTGACGTACAGTCAAGTCAAGTCTTGTGCGCAAATGAAGACAGGCTTTGTACCACGGTCAGGCCGAGATTGTGTAGGAGATAGTCAAAAAGACAGTCTTTTCCCTGCATCTAATGAATGGTTTGAGGAAAGCAGCTTAGCTTTCTAGGTAGCATCCTAGAAAGAGAAAAGGGTAGATATTTCTTTCCATTCCTGCACTGTCCAGGATCGGATATTATATAACTTTGTTGTTGTGGTTTTGCAAAAGAGAGAGTGAGTCGACATGTGCACAGCTCTATGAACTAAACTAAATAAACGGCTCATGGGTCGCATAGAATCTCCTCAACAACCCATGGGAGCCTCATGTAATTTTCCAGTTGTGCCTCTCTCATTTAATAATCTTTGTGGGGTACGATCGACAATGATAATCGTAATACCTCTCCTTATATACAATTACGAGGTTGTAGATCTCTCTCTCCTCGTGCAAGTCATAAAACCCACGTTGATTTATGAACGCAGAATTTTTTTTGAAGAAAGAGAAAGTAAACTAACGGAGGAGAGTATAATAAATGGTGGGAGAGCAGGAGTCATAAAAATAAGTGGAGAAATTTCACCATGATTTTTCTTTTCTTCTCTCCTATCTCCACCGAACATGCATACATACCTACATGATAACAAAATCAGGGCTGTGGGAAGGGTAATGCTGATTTATAATTATTTTTTTAAGTCCGTGTAATATTTGCATCTTCTATCTACTTTTTTTACAACAGGCACTAAGTTGTAATAAAAATTCACAATTGCTTTATTTATTTTTAACAAGTTGGGAAGATGGATGAGTCCGACATGAAATTTGTGAGTAATTTGAGTGCATAGAAATCCGTACCATTTTGAGAGAGAAAGTCAAGATATGGGCACTTACGTTTGCGTTGAGTTGTCGAAACTCCCCACGGAAATTATTCGATGAATCTGCACCTCAATTCGTTGCCCAGGAGCACTTTGCAATCTCCAGTAGCATGACGTGGGGCCCTCCAATTCTGGAGACTGGAGATGAACCCAAGACAGTCCTGAACGGTTTGCCACAACCCGAGCTGATATCGTCGCATTGCACACTGTCAATAGATGGATAGATAGATAAAAATGAATTGAAAATGAGCTCTTCACTTTATTCTCTCATCTCTCTTTGCTTTCTCCTTCCTCTCTATTCAACCTCAATTTAAAGAGAGAGGAAAGTGTGTAGTAGTTGATGTCGTGTATGTAGAAATTCACGCATCCATTCACATGAATAATATATTCTTCATCTCCATCATAATCGTGGTTTGCCTTGCTTGCTTGCATGGAGAAAGAAATTCTGCTTGCTCACAGAGAACACACACCTTCCTTTCACCCATTTGATGAATTGATGGGTTGAAAGAGACCGATAACGTTGGCATGAGGTCCCATGCATGACCATACGATCAAGTCTCTTTTTTCTGTAAACAATCAATCTCGCTCTCTCCCTCTGTGCCCTGTCTCCTTTTACCAACCTATCCATCCACTTTTTTCCTTTCTTTCCTTACTCATACATACATAATCTGCTGAGTGAGATGTATGTATGAAAGAATGACAAATAACTTTTCGGGAGATTCTCACAGAGAGGAGCAGGGTTCCTCTTTTTGCAAGTATTTTGAACCTAAATCCACTTTCTCTTTTCAGTTAATTCACCGGGTGTGTATCTCCGTAGTAACCGCAGCTACTTTCATCTCTCAATTATAAAACCCTCCTTTGCTTTCTCTGCAGGACGCTGAGTCAATACTTGACAGGAACTTATGGAATAACGTGACGTTTAAATAATAAGATGAGAAACTTATGGTGATCTTCCTTCCTGAGTTTAGAACACAAAAGGCTAGATTTTGGTCCAAACTAAGGTTAAACTGTGCGTATGCGACTTTCATTTATGCCGGAAGTCTTAGAACTGAGCTAATGGGAGTTCAGAGTAAGAAAGCAAATGAGAGACTCAGTCCACATCTCCACTTATCCCCTCGTGATATGAAGGATGTCAATATTTGGAGGTTCGTTGGAAAGAAGGGTTACTGTTGTTGTTACTGAAGTACGGATAAAGTACCAAGTGGCAAGAAGAAAAACATTTGAAGAGAAAGTATGTAGTGAAAGTTTGTGTGTTTTCCTCTGCGAATGGCAGTAGTGGCATATGAAAATGGTTCATCGTAAAACTTTGGGAAGCCCCCATAAGCTCATAATGTCTACAGTTCAAGAGCAGAGGGATATGAGGGGATGACAGCTGTCTATTTAAATGACAGTCAATTTAGCCACATCTTTCCTAAAAATGCTGATTCTTCAAAGTTTTCTACACACAACCGTGACTTCCGTCCTCACTCTTTCCTGGAAACAGGCATATATGCCAAGGAAAATAGTACAAATGCGGTGGTTTCATTCAATCCATCTCTAGCAACCTACTAAGCTGTTTCTAATTCCACAACCAACAAAGTTTTGAAGTTGTTTTGGAAAATGATAAATGGATTTGGGTTTCCAACATTTACTTTGTCATTTATATATTTCCAAGTTACAAGAGAATTGCTTCATTTCCCTGCAAATATGGAAATAATCCAGGAATGTTTTCTTTTAATTTTGATCTGGATCTCCTCGGTTCAGAAGTAATCTTTTATCATAATTCGTGGATACATAAAAAAGCTTTGAAAATCTCTTTTTTTGGAAGCGTACCCTTTTGACAAGAGCTTTCCAAGCCACACTGCGCACATTTGTGAGGGTTAGAAGGGCAGAGGCAGCCTCCAGGCTTGATACAGCATGCACAATTTGAAGATTGCCTATCCGGACATTCACATCCTGTTGAGCTGACAGTCCACAAATCCAGTCGATCTGCAAAATTCAATTCCATTTTATCAAACAAAAGTAAGCCGGCATTGCGTTGTGCAATTTCATTTCGTATGTACATGCGAGATATGTTGTGTAGGTTGTTCAAAAAGGGAAGGGTTGTTGGTGTGGAAACAAGGTGAAAATAGAGAAACGCTGGAGGGAAAGCAAAAGCAAACGGATAAACATTCTGTATATATTTTCAGTTTACTACTCACTTGATGTATCCACATAAATTGGAGTCCATGATATTTGACCTCTGACAGGGTTCAGGCCCACATTTCCCATCATCATCAGAATAAGTGAGGGGACGATGAAGCGGGCCCATGACGCCGACGCCATATTAGGTATATCAGCTTGCGGGGAAATCTGCACAAACAATAAACAAATTGAATGGACATGACTTCGTTTGTGAGCTCAATAAAATTTTTAGTGACCATAGATTTCAACATTTGGCTTCAGAAAGTACTCATAACATAACACATATCAGTTTTTGATGTTGTAGGGTAAATGTTTCATCGCCAAATGATAATGACACGATCCCATACGAGGAAATGCCTATATTTTCACAGATTTAAGATGCATTTAATCGTCGCACTGAAAAAGTCCCCTCGTATGTTTTCACAGCATAACGTCGTCACAAATGGTTTTCTTTTTGAAAACGACATTGTCTGTCACACACGTAAAAGTCTACAATTTCGTTTTACAATCCATTTATTTGCAATGTGATGACCCCATCGCATTAAAAATGATGATAGACCGTAAATAAATACGGTACCAAACGAGAGAAAGTCAGAAATTGAATACATTGACATCATCTCAAAGAGGGAAAGTGCGTATCGGAGTACTTCCTGCTTCGTGGAATCAGTTGAAATGCAAATGTTTGTTCATCTGCTCCAACTATAAAAAAATTCCATCATATGGCATATTTTTTAAGCACAACATCATAATACTACCCCTCCAGATTTTAACGATATATAACAGGATTTCCAGGACCTGACAGACGGTATCATCTTTATTTGTTATTTCGCTAAAGAAAATTCTTTTTGTCATTCTCTACATTTTTTCGATAATGTCTGCACTTGGCTTCTATGTTAGGCCTTTGACCAGGTTCTCTCTCTCACTTCAACTTCAGTATCTCCCTTCCTGCCAGTTTTTGATTTATTGCAGCAGACACTTTGTAAGATATGTAATGTCGGAGACAGAGAACAGAAGAAAGAGAAAGGTTCTCTACTTACTTCATATCTACTTTACTTGCTTTTCAACAAATTCCAGCTAAATTGGAATTCACTCACATTTCCACTACATATTCCTAAAGTAGATATACGCCTCACTCTCATCTCCTCATCTCTCCACTCACTTCCTTTCCGTATATTCCTTTGTCCTCTTCCTCTTCACGAGAGTCTCATGCTTTCTCCACTTCCTTCCTTCCACCCTCCCTCTCTCTCGTTCAAATCGGAGAAGGAGTGAGATATGTTATGAGCACACTTAAAAAAGAGCTACTTTTGGGATTTCTACAAAGATTAGTTAAACTGCTCACATTTGTGCGATGTGATGTGTGTACCTGCCCTCGTCGACAATGCAGGCAGACTTATGGAGACAGAGACATTACTTGATGTTATATGAAACCTAAATCCTTATATCCTTTTTGCTTTCTCCTCTTGAATTAGAGAGAGGGCAAGGATTGCTGGCTATCATGCACATCAAAACCACCTTTCTCCAAACTTAACCCTTTATTATTCTTCTCATTTTGTTCTTCTCCCTCATTTTATTCCAAGCATCCTTTCTTATTCTTTCACTCAACTTTTCCTCAAACTCAATTCGAACACTTTCTCCCCTCTCACCCACAGCAAAAAAAGACTCAAGACTAGGTGGTGAAATTGAAGGGAGAAAGACTGAATACTTTTACTACATACACACGAACAACAGATCACACTCAAAGGCACATCTCTCTTTCTCTCAACTTCCATTTATTTACTTGCCCTTTAATCCATCTTTCACCTACTCGCTTTCTCTCTAACATGAGCCGAGTAAACTGTTCACTCGTTCGTATAATAGTCATGTACTCTCTGATGGTGTGCTTTGCTCACTCTCTCGTCTCTCTCACATCGTTTTCTCCTTGCCTACCCTTCTCTTTATCCACCCTGATCAAGTTACTTTGTTTGCTCAGGGAAAGCAAATGTGTGTAGAGAAAGAGAGAGCTGAGTAAGATAATAGTTACTGATCGTGTTGTGTGTTCATCAAAAACATTTGAGAACTTTGAATGAACGTCAGAGCTTTGCTTTCTCTCCAAACTTCGTCGTCTTCTTCTGTTTGGGTTTAGCTTAGCTTGATCCTCTCCATTACACTGTGCCAACCTTGCGCACCTAAACTAAAGCAAAGTGTTTCCACTTTCACCACCATAGCCTAATACATTGCCATTATTACTGCAGGAATCGTTGGGTTGTTGTATGGATGATCATGACTGACGGGATGCATTGTGCATGTTTTGTAATTTATCCCATCGCCACATCCACATTAGCACCGACCCTCTCCACTTCAACTCTCGAGGTCTATGTCTCCCCGTCGTCGTCGTCCCAAGGAATTACCTAAAGTATCCGGGATTCTACCGTCATTACTCACAACCACACAATGAAGGTACCTATACGAACGTAGGTTGCAGTGGAATTTAAATTCAAAGGATTACATTCTGACTGGTTGAGTTATGACATATTTGGGTGACTTAGTCACTTGGTGTGATGTCCTGAATGTGAAGTTGTATCTAGGGCGACAAGAGACGAGTCTCTCTGAATGAGGCATATATTTGCCATCAACCATAACCAAACATTCATTCATCCTCATTCCTTTTTGTTGAAGACGCGTTGGAGCGTGTTCCTGAATAAACGGGTGAAATCAAAGCAAAGCTTTGTCTTTATTAAAAAGTTGAAAAGGTTAAGAGAGAGAGGAAGAGAGCACGTGTGGGGGGAGTGAAAGTTTCAGATTACATGGAAAATTGTCCCTATCATCATGTCGCTAAGGACAACATCCCGTAGGTATATCCCTTTTGCAAACATCTATCTATATGAGGACATAATAATGGGAATCTTTTGTGGACACTATGTGCCGTCGGGAAAGAAAATGTTTGGACACCTCATGTTGCTCTAACTTGTTTTACAACCTCGGTCATTTTAGAACATAGGGCTATATTTTTGCCTCGACTGACTCCGCCCTGCTCTTATCATTCTTTGGCCATACAGAGTTTTCTTCCTTCTTTTTAGAATATACACACAATGGCTTACTTTATTGTGCCCAGGTTACTAAAATGAGGTCATTTAAGTGCTCTAGTTCTACTACAATGAAAAAGAAAGCAGCCTTTTCGGTTATAAATTAAAGTGAAGAGAGAAAGAGAGCATCTCAGATGAAACGAAACGCCTTAGGAACATTTATTTTTTTAGAAAAGAAAATGCGAAATATTCAGGAGAAAGAAGAAAAGGCAATTCCCTCTGTTTAAGAATTCCATCCCAGTATTTCACATACATGCCATCAAAATAATAACCTCGTGACGGAAGTTTAATTAAAGGAACTCGCTTATATTTTAATTTAGCCGAATACGTAATCCCTCATCTGCATTCCGATGAGGTAGAAAATAACCCAAGCATAAATTACATCAGTGTGAGAGAGAGAGAGAGAGACGAGACAAGAGTTACCAACGGAGAAAGCAAAAGGCTGCAAGCCTTGCGTTGGTGTAGTTTCTTCTTCCCTTAATGGATTTTTATTTTAGTTTAGTTGCCTATACGATACCACTTTACATTCTCCTCTCCCTTTCTCTTTCCATTTGAGAATGAGAAACGCCACTTTCGCAATGGAAATTCGTACCAAGGAAACGCAGAAGAAAACCATTTGTAGAGGAAAAATCTTTGGAAAGTGAAAGTGAATTTTCCACCAGATCTCATTCTATTAAGAGCAAAAATGTGAAAGTGAAAGTAAAATACAAACAAACCAAACCTTCAATCCATGCTTTAGAAAGGGAAATTATTTACAACTTCTTCCAGGGTTGGGAAAATGACCGTAAAATCATTTAACTTTGAGAGAGAATTTCATTAAGGTGAATAATGATGTGGACTCTGTGGCATTAATGAATCACAATTTGTTTTTTTTCCCAGTTCAGACAATGAATGGAATGCGGTTCATATTTATCATGCTTAATGTATAAAGGATTAATGTCGCTAGGTTGAATGAACGTTTCTATTCCTCCTCCTTCCTATTGTTTCTGTTGTGAGACTTAAGTTATAAGTTAGGGCGATAAATAAATGCCTCACAATGCAATAAGAAGAAGAAAATACAATTCTCTCATTCTCTCAGTGCCGAGTATTATTTCTTACAAAAGCGCAAGTGAAAAGGTTTAGTTGAGTAGCACAACTCACGAAAATTCCACTCTTCTTTCCTTTCTGGCAACTCTTTTTTTATTTTATTTGGGTGGATGCTGGATTTGGATCCTGGCAGTGGGTGATGATGATGATGATTCACGTAAATTCCTCGATGCTTTCCTTTTCTTGAGAGAGAGTGAGAGAAACAAATAGTATTACTTGAACTAAATCTTTCACCAAGTGAAGATGGAAAGGTTGATGCTTCAGCTTAAAGAAAGTAGCTTGCTGCATATAAATAAATTCTCTCCAAAAGAAAGGTGGGTATCCTTCTTCCTACCTAAGTCAAGTCAGTCTTTTTCTGTTGGCAGTTTGTCTGTGTTCCTTTTGAAAAATCTAAATCTAAAAAGCCTTGGCTAACAAAATTACCTTCATCTAGAGACTTGGAACTGGCATCTTTCTTTGCTTCTTCGGCACGAGCGGTTTTATAAATTACGAGCATTTAATTCATTCCATTAGGTTTTACTCATCGAGATAATTGATTTTCATTCCCCCTCCCCACGTAGTCCCTTTTCTTTCATTCTTTAAAAGATTTATGTACATTGGCTCTGATAGAATAATCGACTCAAAAGGTAGCAATTTAACAGGGAAATAAAGAGCTAAGGCAGGTACGTACATGTGCGTCACGTCCTCTGCAATTCATGATGTTGAACGACGGAGATTTATTCCAAATAAAAACATGGTGCATGCATAGGCAAGACTCATCCTTGCTTTGATGTTGATTTAAAGGATTTTGACGAGTTTATGATAATAATAATATCGTAGAACCGAATTGAATGCGACGGAGAAAGTAAAAGTAGCCATCCTCATCGTCTTTTGCATCTCAATAAGAAGTCGTAAAATACTAAAAGCCATCTGCCACGGTGACAAATTAAATTGTACATGACAGAATAAAGCTGAAAACTTTGTTTCTTCAGTTCCCCATCTTCCACTCGAGTCAAGGAGAAGAGGATCGTGATTCTGATTCTCTCTAGACATTATTTCCATTCACTGGAAAAGTCAACAGCACACAACAAGAGAGTACCTCATTAAACATTTGTTTGCCAATTGTATGAAGAAGCTCTATTGGAGAAAATGTACCTATTGAAGAAGTGCACAAACAGAGTTTCAAAAAAGCATGCTCATTAGAACTTGTAGAACTTCCTTTTGTACCCGAACACGGTAGGATGAGTTTTTACCCTTACATCTTTTCTCAATCATTACTTTCAAGAGGTGGTATAAGATGATGACATCCAGAATTACCAGAATGACATACTTGGAATTTTAAAACTTCGTCATAAACTACAAAGATGACTGGGATCGAATAAAAGTTTTTCGTTGGATGGCAATAAATGTGCAGTGAAAGGGTTCCGAAAGCCTTAGGGAGGGAAGAGACAATGCATTTTTTCCTGTCTCTCCTTTTTATTTCTTGCATGCTAAAATATATACGACTTCCGTAATTACTGTCTAGGACGAAAGGGTGAATTATGGATTTGATTGGCCATAAATGATAGCACTTTATTGTGTCCTAATGCTTTTTTAATGCTAAACTTTACGAGCACACGACAACCTAAGACGAAGAAGAGAGTGTAACTCAATTACCAAAAAGCAGTTTAAGGGAAAGTCGTAAGTATAAAGAGGAAAATGAACTTTGAAGTTAGAAGACTTACAAATTTAATGAACTCTGTTCTTCCAGGTGCCCCAGCTGTCACGTCGGTTTATTGATTGCATAAGTTAAGCGAAGCTGAAGTGAAATCTTGAGAATGGCTTATCTTTTTTTACTTTCTCTTTTCGTGTCTGTGTCTCACATCTTTTATGTCCATAGGTAAGTAAGCACCTACTTAACTCAATAAAAATTTATTGACCACATTTGGCACTTAAAAGCAGTGTCCACAATTCTTTAAAACTTATTCTTTAAACACTTGGCAACAAGGGCGTTAAATTCAGTCCATGTCGATCCTTCAGGAGACAAACAGAGTTCCATCGCATGACAGTAATGTCAGTAACTTAATTGCTGGCCTTTTCAGTGTTTCTTTGTTGCTCATTTGATTTGCAAGAGAGAAGAAAGTAAATCAAGAATTCTTGGCTGCCGTAAAGAAAGTGGCTTTTCTCCACTTGAGAGAGTCCCTTTAGTCAAGTCATTATATAAGCCAGGCTGGAATGGGAGCAATTGGAATTGGGAATGCGTTTTATTAAAGAAAACGTTTTTTATTTCGAATCCATTAAGTTTATTTATTTTCACCCTGTTATTGCACCACCATTCTATACGAGTCACTTTATACTTATATTTGTCCGCCTACTTTCACTTTCCAGGAATGGAAACCCGAGTCGTTGTTGAGTTGAGAAAGTAAGTAGCAAATCTGAATAAGGTTGTTTGACATATGTACTCTTGATTCTCTCGAAACTTATTTGGCAATTCTGTCAAATCAAAGTTTGTTTCTTCTCCTTTCCTTCTTTCTCCCCTTCCCGTGAAAGCCACTATTAGGATCTGTCTGTGCAGAGAGGCGGCAATATAATAGGACTTGTTCTTGTGTAATATTTACTTTTCACTTCGTTTGATGCAGAATGAAGTAAACTCAATGGTAGCGAAAATAAGGCATAATAAGGATTATTCGGCTTCTGAGAATGACTCTCTCAAACCAAAAGCTAAGCAAGAATAATTGGAAGACCTTTCTCCGTATATTTTCCAGATGGAAGGAAGAAGAAAAAGAACACCAAACCAACCCAGAACGATGGTTAAAAGCTACTGAACTCACGCCAGAGAGTTGCATCCAGTTTTACCAAGCCTTTGGGAGAACATCGTTGCTTAGCTTGGGCAGTTTGAGCTGTTTCTTTGGATCCCTCTCTTTTCCTCAGTCTGCCTAACTTTCACTTCCTCCCCGTTTTTCTCTACACAACTTTTGCAACTGTTGTGGCTGTGACTGAGTATGGAAACAAGATTTTAAGTTGCATCCCTCGTCTTCTCTCAACTTCTTCCCTCTCTCTCTTCTGTAGTTCATCCTTTTCTCTTTCCCTTTAAATTTGTGGGACACCAAGGGCATTGTGAGAGAGTGTTCCGTGTCATCCAATTCACTGTGGAGAAAGCTTGAACAAAGGGATTGCTTTTTGTCCTTCCAGGCAAAAAGTACTGAAAAACCAATGCGGTTCTCTTTCTCCCTTCGTCTTTTTCTCGCGCGTTTAGGGCTCTATAATTCTGACTGGAAATTGTTGGATCTTTCTCTCCTTCCTCTCTCGTCTCGGGTCTTGCTTGACTGTGTTTGCTTTCTCCCTTAGTATCTAGAAGTGTAGGGGAAGAAGATCGATCGACCGCGAATAGGAAGGAAAGCGTTTGCGTTACACTGGAATGGATTCGCTTAACTACATTACATTATACTAAACTCAACATTCTTTACAGATCTTTTACAGAAAAGGAAGTAAGTAGTGTGAATAGGTCCCCCTTGCATTAAAAATAATAGAATCCGAACCAATAGTTTGCCATTACTGTCGTCGTCCTACTACTACACAAGAGACTTTTGCGACCAGACCAGATTCTTCCTCATCTCTTTTCACTCTCTCAAAGAAGAGGATGATAAGTTGGTGAAAACTATACTATGGGGGCATGACGTAAACATGTTAAGAAATGAACTCTGCCATGGAAGCAGTTTGATGACTTTGCTTTATTAACTAACAAAAGATCAGGGGGGAAAGAAGGTGTGAGACGGCGTAAAATGAAATGGATTGCTGCTAAAGCGAATCATCGAGTTGGAGTTCTAAAAGAAAAAGGAGCTAGCTGAGTTGAGAGAACCCACAGTCACTTATCTATCAATGAGTGAGTGAGTGAGAAAGTGAAAGGAAGGAGACTTTCTATGAAAGAGAGAGAAAGAAAAGGGATTTTAGCCTCTTTTGAAAGAAAAGTCTTTTGTTCTTTGAGCCGAAGGAACATCTCAATTTTTCTCTCACACTTTCACTTCATCCTTGAGCTCACTTAAGTGTACCTAACGTGTAACATCTCTCTTCCCTCTCCTCTCTATGTCCTGACTGACATGACAACGACGTAGCAGGGAGATGATCAAATTCTTTTGTCTTTTCCAACCAACCTGACACCGTCCTCCTCCCAACTCAATCCAATTCAGACTTAACCTGATCAAAACACAATTTTGAAGAACAACACACCGTTTCTTTGTTGCCATTGTTTGGTTAGAGTTAAAGAGAGAGGGTGGCAGTCACCGGAGCATTATCTGATTACAGATTCAATGGTTAAGTAAAAATTGGCATTCATGCAGCAGCCCGGAACAAGAAGAAGAGATCAGGGAGGCAGGCACGAAGGAGGCTTAGCCACTAGACTGTTAAATTAGTCGACTTTGTCTCTTCTCTCACTCTCAAGTTATTAGTATTGGAGTCAGCCAGAATGATAATGGAGGTATTACCGAAGAGTCAGTTTTGCAGTTGGACCGAACTAGTGAAAAGCAAATTGTGTAAGCCCTTACTCCAGCGTTGTTGAAAGGACTTAAATTTCTGCATGGTAGTTTAGTTAGATCCGCTGTTGTTCTGTTTTAACATCTTCAAATATAAACTGTGGCTAAACTAATTGCAAGTTCACTTGACTTGACTTAGGTACTTAAATAGTTTCTCCTTCTCCTGTGTATAACTTTCTCTTTGGTAATGAAATGACGCACATAAGATCACAAGAAGCTTATGGCCGCTTTTATTAACAACTTTATTCCAAAAATAGTAAGTCTATAAGTCTATCTGTGCTTTTCTCTCCTCACTTCACCAAAGAGACGGTGAAGGGTGAACCCAAACCGCCGCCCACATTCAGCCCGAGATGATCATTAGGTCCAACTAACTGCTCATCTTTAACGAGGATGAGGAACGAAGAAGAGGTCTAAATTGGCCAAATGAAAGAATCCCTTTGTACGAGAGAGAAATCTTTCTTTCTTTCTCCTGGTTCGCACTCCCATAATTTATTTTAATGGACTGAATTTGTCTCCTGGGGCACACAAGGTTTACGTCCAGATGTAGAAGGAAAGTAAGGATATGTTGGTTATTTGTTTTACAGGTTGTTGGTTACAGAGAAACTTATTGTATTATCTGGAAGCAAGGGAATGCATGAAGAGGGGGAAGGAAAACGTTATTTTGGGAGACTCAAATGCAGCAGAAAAGAAAAAGAGAAAATGATTCATTTCTTTCTTTCTTTTACTTCCTTAAATTCCCATAATTTAATGCTGCCTCTTGTTCACCTTGTCTGCTTTCACTTTGACCGTGAAAAAAGTTTCCTTCTTCAAAATATGAAGGCACAACCAAAGTGCAGCTTGAATTGTCTCAGCCTGTCTTAAACCTTACTGCAGGTTAATGTTCCTGGAGTCTCAATATGCCCCCTGATAAAACTTATTGCCATTGGCATTGGAATAAAAGATACGGGCAAATAATACAAGCCCAACAAGATTAATATTTTTTTATTATTATTCTGTTCAAAGACAATTAAATAGGTTACTGACCGACTTTAATATTACAATTGAATTACTTGCTATTATTATGTAAGTGAAGATCTTTTAATTGGCTAAATATTCCACTTCACGTCTCAATAATTTGAAGCAAACAATCATGCACCTAATTATGTAACCCTGTCAAGTACATTCAACTGACTGAGTTATGAAACTCTATGAAAACTATTTGAAGATTGTCCAAATCAATCAATCAATCACCTCTTGAAATGAGAGAATGAAAAAGAGTTCAAAGGTTTCGTGTCCATGATATCGATATCGATATTATGTTCATGTCGATGACACAATGAGAACGAGACCATGGTTTTTTGCAAATTCAATTCAATTGAGATTGGTTTTTTGAGTAGTTCTTGTTCCCCTTTTATCTCCGATTCTGTCTGACAAGACACTTGATTTCGTGTTGCGGCAAAAAGTCTCTCAAATCTCAAATCACAACAAGCGAACCTGAGCTCTCTCTATCACGATACGATCACATTTTTTTTTAGTTTGAGCACGGATATAATGTAGTCTCTAGATCCGTGGTTTGAGTGAGAAAATTATTTTGTTTTATTTCTTTCCCACGGTCACTCGCTAATTAAGCCATTCATTAAATTTTTATTATTTGCACCTCGTTCACATGACAACGACCTTCGTGCAGTCATCATCATGACTCATTCGGCTCCTCAGGAGGACATCGTTGGAAGACCTCAATTGTCCGGCTGGACTTTATCTCCAATTTCCTTGTCGAGAAGACTGATTAGTTGATGGACAATTAATTATGTGGTGGTGGTGGTGACATTTAGTAGGGTCAGGTTAAAAGACGTCGACAAAGTTTACTGCCATTACAGTTCTTCCTTAGGGTTATCTTATCAGTTTTACTTGCCTTTGCTTTTTTCGACGAGACACCATGTCTTCTTCTGGACGATCAGGTGGTGTGGAGGAAGCGGACGCAGTTCATCCTCGAATTTTAGACCTCCACAAGAAAAGACCCACCATAGCCATCACTTTACTCACCTCTGAAAATGACTGTGACCTGTCCGTGTCAAGTTCCGCAGAGTCAATCCATCTTGAACGAAGAGGAAGCAGTCGGAATGAAAAGTCCGTTCAGAATGGAGGCCCTTCATCTGCTCACAATGGAAATGATTCTGAGGACGTGGTGGAGCTTGAGGTCACGACGTCGACGCCTTGTACAACGTCAGAGTCGAAGACCTCTTTGACAAATAGGGAGAAGCGGGGAGATGGAGGCAACGATAATACAGACCAAGACAAAAAAGATGAGGTTGGATTCAATCTCTTGTTCCTGACCAGATTCTACAGACTGCATGGACTCCTGTTCCTTAGTTTTACGTCATTGTCAACTGCCGTCTTTATATTTCTGTTGTTGCTATGTCTACTCCGTAAGTATTTGCAAGACACACATCGAATTTCTTCCAGGTCAAGATGATTAATTAATTTGTCTTATCTTTCTTTCATTTCAGAGGAGTATGTTATCTACCAAGTGGGCCTCATTCCAAGCCGGTATTACAAGGTCCTTGGGGATAAAGACTTTCCAGGATTCCAACGTCAGACGATATACGCCGTTGGAATCATTCTGGCAATAGCATTTGTAAGTTTTAAAAGAGTACTTCGTATAATTCCAATTCTTATAAATTCTTTTACTCATTCAGGTCAAAAGTGTCACTATCTACATCACCAAAATCCTGACGGTTACGTGGCGGCAGTTGCTTTGCCTAGCGTGTCATCGTTTATACTTTGCAGACATTCGATACTATCAACTAAACGTTCTGGATAAATCTATTGACAATCCGTAAGTAATTTTTGAGGAATTGTAATTTAATTTGTGATCCTAATATCGTATTTTAATAAACAGGGATCAGCGTATGACTCAAGACATCGATAAGTTTTGCACGAATTATGGGGAAATACTTCCGAAATTGCTGATATCTCCATTTGTTATTTCGTACTATTGTTACCAAGCATACCAACTGTAAGTAAGGTGGTTTATTTTATTTTATAACGAGCGTTAGAATATTAATTGTCAAAACTTTGTAGAACCAGTTGGCAAGGCCCCGTAGGATGCTTTGGCTTCTTTCTTGTTGCAACGGTGATAAATAAACTGGTGATGGGCCCCATAGTGCGCTATGTTGTCAAACAAGAACAATGTGAAGGAGATTTCAGGTATTTGGAACTTTAATTAAGAGAATTTGCTTACTAAATTATACTATGACATTTATTTTGTCTTTTTCCAGATTCATACACATGCTAGTCCGCGTCAATTCAGAGTCCATTGCCTTTTTAAATGCATCAGGCATCGAAACTGTCAAAACTAATGCTGCATTGGATCGATTGATAAATACACAACATCGACTTTACTTTCGACAGTTCTTCCTTAATTTTTCAGTATCTTTGTTTGCTTACCTGGGATCAGTGCTGAGCTACCTAATGCTGGCTGTCCCAATCTTTACCGGTAGATATGACGACTTAACACCAGCCGACTTGTCGGGAATAATAAGTCAGGTATTATATTCATGAATTGCTTCGTACATAGGCTGCCTATGAGTTGAATTTTGATTAACACGGAAAAATTCTATTTCGTTGCAGAATGCCTTCGTGTTGTTGTATTTAATATTCTCCTTCACGAATTTAGTGGACACTTCTCAGAGTTTTGCAGAACTGGCAGGAGTTGTGCATCGTATTTCTCAGTTGATAGAAAAGTTAAATGCTATTGGGGACTTTTGGAGAGAATTATTTCCTGAAGACTATGACCAAAGAACCTCCAGTTCCCTTGATTTGTATGACGAGTGGTCAAAACGACGAAAGCACGATGAGAATATCCCGAACCAGTCAATACCAAATGGAAACCCTATTCCTCGATTATTGCCTGCCGTATTACTCCAAAACGTTACGTTTTCTCCTCCCACAGTTGATGCACCGTTAATCAGTAACATAACAATATCATTTTCGGCTGGAGAATCAGTACTTATAGCTGGACAAAGTTCGGCTGGTAAGCCCTTATCTTGTCACATCAATGAATTAGTTTTTTATGCGTAATTTCTTTTTTACAGGAAAAACTAGTCTTCTTCGAGTTTTAAGAGGATTGTGGCCCCACACTGAAGGCCTTGTTCGCAAATACTATCCTCCCGGACCACAAGGAGTTATGTACTGCCCACAGAGACCATATATGACCATCGGAACATTACGGGAACAAGTACGTAGTTGTCATAGTAATTTACTCTATACAATGGTAATGTTTTAAACTAGGTTTGTTTTCCATCAAAACCGGGAACAAATCCTGAAGCGGAAGATGACAACTTTATTATTTACTACATGAAATTGCTCAAAATGAGTAGCCTGGTAGACCGTATTGGAGGTTTAGACATTCCAGTTTCTTGGAGTATGTAAGTGGTGTACTTAATACATATATGGATCTAATGTAGAGAATCGCTCCTCATGATAGTTTTGTTCTTTCTAGATTGGATAGTCTTTCACCTGGAGAAATGCAAAGACTGACTTTCATACGTATTTTTTATCACCGTCCCCTGATTGCCATTTTGGACGAAGCCACGAGCGCAATTCCATTGGATATGGAACACATAGTCTATTCAGAGTGCCAAAGATTAGGAATCACAACGATCAGTGTGGGTCACAGAGCTTCCCTGCATCAGTATCACGATAAAATACTTACACTGACAGCAGATGGCGGGTGGACACTGGAACCAATTGTGCCTGTGCCGAGATAAGTCGTCCTCGTCACACGCCTTGACTGAACTTAGGTATTATAAGTAGACAAGTTTTATTCCGCTCTCTTTTGCTATACACTTTTAAATGAGTAGTAATTTAGCAGTAGGATTGATCGTGTTCAGAGCAATAAATGTTTCAATTCCAATACTTGTGATGGGGTAAACTTGTGAGTGACCTACTTTTTATGCCCTGACCATGAGAATCCACGATAGTTCAGAAAGTCTTGTACATTGTGAGAAATGTTGTACACATTGGTCATAGCCGATTCTCCAAAGACATCGCATATTTCTCTATTCCTTCGACCTGAAAAAGTGGTTGATAAGAATTCCCCATAAGGAATTGTGTTACACAAATTACCAGTTCGTTCCTTCTTTTTCGGCTTCTTGCCACCTTTTGGGTGATTGTTTGCTGCAGGAGTTGTAGTAGTGGTGGTAGTAGCCGGAGCTGCTACTGTGGGTGTGGTCAGTGGGGGCGCTTGGAGAAGATCATCTTGCTGTAATCAAGTCAAGGATTTCAATGTGAGAAGTCAAATTTAAGTCAACTTACGCATTCCATGATGTAGTTTTTGGATTGCAGAAGTGAATTGATTGTTCTGTTGTTTGGTCGATACGTCGGGGCAAGGTGATAATAAGCTAGATAGTTACTTTGAAACACGTTTTATTTCATAAGTGATATGCAATCCTTAACATTTTAACAACTGATTGACTACTGATTATTCATTTCACCAAATATACGGAATGACTGCTTTACGATTTGTAGGATAATCTTTAAAAGTAGCCTTGTACCACCGGTGGTTCATGACTCCAGTAGTGATCTGCAGCAAAATAAAAGGAAAAAAATAATTAAAAAATCCGTACAGAATTCTAGGCTACATTATTAAATCTTAACCTGATTTGCAATCACCCAAACTGCAACGTAGTTCCACGTTAGATTTTGCAATTTGAATATTCCAGCAATGCCGGAGTACACCAATATTTCACCCCAGTAATTCGGACAAGATATTGTGTCAAATAGGCCACCTCGAGGGATCTGATGCTTCATGTTAACCACCTTTTTGTCTACACAATGTTCTTAATTGATGCGTGCATATATGCCTTCAAATAATCTTATAATGACTTACCTCTTCCCTGTCGCAAACTGGCCAGTCCCTTGTGAGCCTGGTATTGCACCCAAGATCCGTAAAAGAAAATGATGACACACGCGTACTGAAACATGTTTATTTC
Source organism: Isotomiella minor (assembly GCA_034696445.1). Taxonomy (NCBI): domain Eukaryota; kingdom Metazoa; phylum Arthropoda; class Collembola; order Entomobryomorpha; family Isotomidae; genus Isotomiella; species Isotomiella minor. The sequence goes on from JAQIWU010000215.1 coordinate 26,417, forward strand.
CGTCAGCTTCATAGACATTTCTGAAATCAGAACCAAAGGTTGACAAGTGAGATATTGCCCCACGTTTCGTTTGCATATAGTTTTTACCGTAACTTCGACCTCTGGAATTATAAAAGACAGAGCTATGACATGGAATAGCTAGCATGCATCCTGTGTAGTGCAGATACGTTAGGAAATAATGCATGAGGTTCATTTTGGTCCCTGAGTACACACAAACGAAGCAGGTTTCGTAGAGTCTTCGCATTAGTTGAATCAAGAAGAGGGATTCCACAAGTACCGTCGTGGAAGAGTTTACTGAGGGCATTAGAATATAATAAATAAATGAACGCCAAAAGGACAAAGGGATAAAGAGCGATAATGTACCGGTTTCTCCTCTGGAATTCCCACCCGAGATACTGAGCAAACCCTGAAGCCATCCTCCATGACTTGTACTTTGGTAGGTGGTTATCACGGTGTACAAAATGAGGCTTTGGGTAAAAATTGCGTAAATGTAGACATGGTAAAACCATCTGCAATAGCAATACAAAAACAATCAGTATAAAAGTGTACTGTTGGCAACGTAACTTCCACTTACTTTTTAGGCACTTCAATCTTCCTCAAGAAGCCATTATTGTTGTTTGGGTTTTTTGGAACATTGGCCCTTCCATAACGGAAGAATTGCAGGAATACATCCGGCACGTATTTCTCCGCATAGTTGGTGAGGAGTCCGGGTACGAAGGTGATAAGTGCAATGAGAATGAACACAATTTGAATAAAATTTACGCTGGTATTTTCCATTTTTCGAGAATTAAGTATGAAACTGAACTCTGCAATTTAAGAACACATTACAAAATGTTTGTCTTAATTTCATCAAATCTCGAATTGTATTTTGTTAATAACGGGATATCACATATGCGTGAACTTTTTGCACACGCATCTTTCATATGCCCGAAAGTTAAGATTCGGCGTTGGCCTTGTAGGAATGAATGATTGTTGGGTATGGGGTGTAGTGTTGCATCAGGACCGGTTTTTCTGTTGCATGCATGCCTTTCTGAAACATTTTGCAGAGGATAACTAAAGAAAGAAGACGCCAAAAATGAACGGAAAGGGCTTTATGTTAATCAGTACATGGTGGGCATCGATATTACTAACTTCAGGAGCATCCGAACAATTAAAGAACAATAGTAACCTGCCATGGAAACCAAGCAATTAACTTGAACAATTTTTTCAATAACTCATGATTTTAATAGGTCCAAATAAACATTTAGAAATAGTTCAGACAAAGCAAAATTTCACATTCATGCCCCTTTTGTACTTGTAGGAAAGAGTCAGTTTTACTTTTAGTTAATGTCCACATAGTAACGTTAATTAAATCACCAAATGTATGGTATGACGGCCTTTCTGTCTTTTGGATACGCATCCCCAAACTTCTGAAGATACCAGTGATGGTTCATAACTCCAGAGATAATCTGTGAAAAAAGCAATAAGGGCTTAATTAATTCATCCACTTGACGACTTTCATTTAAGACATTATATGTATATACCTGGTTAGCCACAACCCAAAGCGTGCAATAATTCCATGTAATGTTTTTCATTCCCATTATAAACATGAGACCTACGTAGATAAGCATTTCTGCCCAGTAATTCGGAGATGATATTAAACTGAACAAATGATGCGAAGGGATTTTGTGCTCCAGGGTGACCACTTTTCCATCTAAAAGACGTCAATTATATCAAACCACACGTGTCATTTGAATGTGGTGCTAGTCATCTAAGGTCTAACCTTTGCCTCGCCTCATGTCTCCAAGCTCTTTGTGAACACGAAACTGCAAAATGTTACCGTAAAAGAACAAAGCAATTCCGATGACTTGAGGCAGCTTAATTTCAAAAATGGAGAATAAGTGACCTGCATCATTAATTACAAATATGTTACTCCATTTGGTTGTTGTCATGTCAATACTAATTATAGCAAACAACTTGCCTTCATTACTCTTATAATCTTGATGACTGGTCAAGCCAGGACTGCATGAAATTAGAGCCAGCGTGGTCAAGGTGTAGTGGGTGTAGCCAAGCAGGTAATGAGCAATGTTCATCTTTGATTTTGGTGAGTATACGGCGATGAACAGCGTCTCGAACAAGCGCCTAATTAGGTGGACTTGGAGCAGAAGACATGAAATTGTGGTGATGGTAACAGGCACTGTAACATAATAGACATTAGATAGATGAGGTAAAGATCATACATTAAAAAACTAAAACCTACCTAACGGACCCTGACCGTCCCCTGTCAAAGTGGTCATTATTGTCACCAACCATGCGCTTGTGGGAGTGCCGTAATAATGAGCCCTTAATACTGTGAAGGTCACTATGGCATGAAAACCCACTGCCCATAAGTAAAAATGCCAAAACCATCTAAAGAACAATCAATGTTTTTAAACACTCAATATGCAGCAGACAATCTGTCTTAATTTACCTCTTTGAGACTTCTATTTTCCTAAGGGAAGAATACTGACTTCCCAGGAGAGAAATGTTGGCTCTTCCATATTGGAAAAATCTTACAACGACTCCAGGCACCATCCCAGCCCTTCCATAATTAATCAGGAGTCCAGGTACAAAAATGGCCAAAGCCATTAGAAGAAATAGAAACGCTATAAAATTCATTGCAGAGCAGAACTGAGGCTGAGAAGAGGGGAGGCAACTTGAGACGATGGTGAAAATGAAGAACCAACAAAAATTGTGTTTTTTGTGGTCTTCTCAATTTTCCTCCTTCCTGACTTTCCAAAATACGAGCCTGATGATGAACATCAAAATAAACTGCTGAGTTAAAAATTTCCCGGTCATATCATTCATCACCGTCTATGAGTATTTTTTGTCTCATTGTAGTACATAACATAACATAAATGCTGTGTTGTGTTGTGTACTGAGACAAATTTGTCTTATGGAAACATTTTATTTTATCTGATGAAAGATTGTACAAATCAAATTATGCAACATCCCAACTTCAGTACTCCTGACCCTGACTCGCACATCATCAACTTCTTTGGATGGAATAATTAATTTGCATTTCATGCATGCAATATTGTAATTTAGTGCAGGAGTCGCTCACGGAGAAATATAACCTTACTTTAACCTTCAAGTTCAGGTTAACTTTTTCTTGTCTTATGGAATGGAACAAAACAACTTTTGTCTCAAATAGTATAACAACTGTATTGATCTTCACAATAATGAATGTATTTGCCTGCTTGTATTACATTCTTCATGCAATTTCTCAGGTACAGATTGATTGTCATCATCAGAAATGTTTCATAAGAAGTGACCAAAAACTTGCAAATGGAGAAGTTGTCATGGTACACAAATAAATTCGGTATCGTAATTTTGCATAGTTATGGAGGATCAGATTAGAAAGGTCAACGAGACATGAGTATGGGTGGGTACCACCAAACCAAAACCACTTTACACTTTATGACAAATATGATCAGGTCTTGTCTACGTGCATTAGACATCCTCCACCCTAACACATTATACTGGAATACGTACATCTTGTTCTTATTTGCTGTTGTAATAAGAACCTCATTGCTGCCCTGTCTTTTAGTAGATGCCTCCTCCTGTTCACTACTGTGCAAGTTCATGTCCAGTCGATTTTAAGAGAAGTACATTGCTCTTTTTCAATAAAAATACATAACTTTAGCAGAGATTATCGGTGAAGGGCATAGGTTTTGACATTCATCATCACAGTCTCATAAAATATCGTGCAAGAGCCCAACAACAACGACATCCATTCAGTTCTGAGCTTCTGCGCATAATTTTAGCAAAACCTCCAGATAAAAACTAGGTAAGTTTTTACAATCCATTTTTCCCGTGTAATAAAACTGTTATTTTCACCCTGAATATGATACTTGATAAAAAAGTGTGCAGCACAATTTTTATTGTTGGTTTGGTTAGAAAAATAGTTTGTCGTTGAGTCAGTTTCATAGTTTTTTTGTCTGGCATTTTAATATCCAGTACAAAGTTTAGCTCTCCAATTACGTATGTTAGGTCTCTTGCAATTTGTTATTATTAGTCACGATACCAAGTATAACGAAAACTGATATTGCAACGCATGCTTTCCATCCGCCCTCCCTCATCAATTGTCCTCACTTACGTTTTGACGTGATTGGAGTTTGAACTAATTCATGCTTTTTGTGTGTTCCACACGATTATTAAACAGACATACGACTTATTTTTTCCAGAATAGACAGCCCCCAAGGACCGTTGAACACCTTGTGGAGATATTTTACACAGTACCTGCAGAACAGCTTCAAGTAAGTCCTTGTGCTATTAGAATTGTTTTTGCAACCAAACTAATTATCTTTAATGTGATAATAATAGAAATGCCATCAAAGACCTTCATCGTCCTACTCCTAGCCAGCGTAGCTCTGGTGGCCAGGACAACGGGTCAAGTTACCCCAAATGGCACTTCCTCCACCACGCCTAAGTCTACAGAAAAGACAACAGCAACCACTTCTGTTCCCCCAACAACTGTATCGACAACCACTCCCACTACTACTACCACTACTGCCAAACCAGTGGCACCAACGTTCCCAGACAACATCGGAAACTGGACCCTGAAGGAGCCTTGCATCAAATTAATCGCATCCATGCAATTTGAAGTAACATTCAACACGTCCAAAAGCAACGAGAAGGTGCTCATTGACGTACCAACAAATGCCACGGTAGAAGGAAGTTGCAGTAAAAATTCAAGCATGATTACCCTAAAGTGGCCATCCTCGATTGAAAAGATGGATCACTCGCTGTCAATTCCTTTCACACTCTTGAACCATGATGAAGACTACTCTGTCAACAAAATTGACGTGTTGATCATCAAGGACAGTAGATTTTCCAATGCTAGTTTCACCGAACCAAGTTTCAACTTTACCCTAAATGTCACTGATGGCCTCTTCCTCACCCCCACCAACCGGTCCTTCAAGTGTGACGCGCAAACAACGTTGGAGCTGGAAACCAAGGACAGAAAGTACGTACTCAGATTTGCCCACCTTCAAATGGACGCTTTTAGGGATACCTCCAATAAGACTGACCCCCAAAAGTTCCAGAAGGAAGCCATTTGTTCCGCAGATAGGCATGCGTATGCAGTCGGGGCTGGCATGATTTTTATGATTATATTCATCATTCTTTTAATCGTGGGGGTCGCTGGTGGAGGAGTTTATTATTACAAGAAACATAAATTGCCAGCAGGGTCAGGGTATGAGAATATGTGAGAGAAACCTTTGCCCAACAAAATAAAAATTGTAGTAGCTTAGCTTTAATCGAATTTTTAATTTTGATTTTATGAAACTCGTTAATCGATAGGAAAGAGTCTTGGTTTTAAATGTATTTAATTCGTATAACAAAGTTACAGAAAATATTATTCCGTGTCCAATTTTTTGTCAGTAAATAAATGTCATAAATAATAGAAGAGAAACAAATCGTTGTCATGTTATCATTATTGCAATAGAGAAAGAATTCAGGAAGCCTGGCACAACATTTTGCATGCGACTTCATCTCCCATTTTGCATATTATTCATTATTACTTGGTCTCAATCATTTTTAAGCAAACTGAGGTTAGGATGGGTAAATGCATGCAGTAAATAATACGGAAAAATATATCAGAACGTCAACGTCATGGTCGACATGCAGGCATTTCCAAAGGTTCTTGATGATTATTAACCCAATTTCGGGAATTATTTTGCCGGCATTGTTCTTTAACTGGGACCTGAATATTATTTAGTAATGCAAGAACTCATTCTTGAACTTGATGTTTTTTCATATGACACAACGCAAACTAAACGGCAGCCGGTTTTGTGGTTTTTAGAACAAATTACAATACAATTTACCTTATGCTTCAAAAAAGACCTCGAACTGGCACACAAAAAGAACTGGCATCATTACTGCGGTGCTACCTAATATTTTATCTATGGCAACAACGTC
>JAQIWU010000216.1:0-32326 GCA_034696445.1 Isotomiella minor
ATTGATTCATGCAAATTTACTACACTTTCAGAGTAATTGTCCTTTTGCCAGAAATATTCCAATTTCAACCAAGTTCACTAAACCTTCATTTAGAGGTAAAGTAAAACAATTCCGATGATTAACCTAATTGAAGTTGAGGTAGAGGTACATAAGGGATAATTTTGTTTTAGGGAGAAAAAGAATTGCGTGTTGGGAAGACAATGATCTTGAACCCATTCTTTCACTCTACACATTCGGACGGACGAAACTAATTAAGTCTTCTAATTGTCTTGTTATCTTATCATCTTTTGCATACTTTTGCAAGAAATCAATAGATATGATAACTAGCTACGATCAGTCCACATTTCACCATTCGATTCTTTTACCAACCTTTCGATTTCATTTGGCCAATGGCATAAGAGAACTATTGAACCTTAATTACATTGTGTTTTCAAAATTAAATGGTTGTTAACAAAGTAAGAGAACCCTCATTCATGTCATGTCTTTTTCTCTTCTCAATTTTGTTAAAAGATTTCATTTCATTTCATTGATGATTCCGACAAGACATGAGATGATGATGGTTGGTCATTAATAATTGCTAATATTCTCCCATCATTCATCCTTTGCATATGTATGGCATGGATATGGGTATCGCGGCGTTTTTTATGTTTGTAAATGTCCAAGTTTAGATCACGATTTGTTGATTTACCATGTCAACGTGTTTGTTAAAACGTCAGAAAGTTAATGCCACTTCACACGGGTTTGCAAAATGAATCGGATTCGTGATTAAGAAAAAAGAATCTTGAATTTGAATCTGTCTCATTTTTCTTCTTAAAAAAAGACAGGAGGAATGTACAAGATAAATCAGCAAAAGCAAGTACACGCAAAATGGGATTCCGATAGATACTACTTTATTATCCAAATTGGTTTTTCTACTCATTCCTTTCAGATGGTGAGGCAAGATAAAGACGTGGTTAAGGTTTTTGGGGCTTAATTGATTCTTTGCGGTAAAGAATTTTCATGCATGCATGGGTGGCTCATTTGCAAATGTTGAGAATACTGATGACATTTTGCAATGCCATTGGATATTATGTGATGATGATGGTATAAGGAATATTTATTAGCCAAATGTTGCAGGTTGGGTTTGACTTGCTATAGCTACGCGTGGGAAAATTGTTTGCAATAAATTTCAGCAAAAGTAACTTTGCATAATTTCCATGCGAATAGAGATTTTGGCTTTGAGTACACATCACTCACCATCATCGAAGAAATTGACTAAGACTCGTTAGTTAGTCGTAATGAGTCTTGGCTTTGTAGATTAGCTAATCGAGAGTCTACTTACTACTTACCTGTCGGCCGATTTGATTGCGAATGAAAAATCAATTTATCCAAGAGAGAGAAAGTTTAATGCCAGTGGTTTGTCATGTCTCATGTCATGTGCACTTTATCGTAATGATGATCTTTTTGGTGATTTTTCATGTTGGCTTAGTTACCGTCCATTTATTTCCATTTCCTCTTCTTCTTTCGGCAAAAATATTGTTATTATTACACGCTTCTTGGAATTATAACCGACGGTGGGGTCGAGTTTGAGTTTGTGTCGGGCCGGGTGTGGTGAAAGTAGTTAAGAAGAAGAAATGTTTCGAAGGGTGAGGTAGAAAGATGAACTTGAAGATACGTTCCATTTGTTCAAAGTGGACCAAGGATGACGCTAACATTGCCGAAAAGGATAAAAGGGGTTCCTCCTTTTCTTTTTATATGTATTTTTAAAAGTCCCTTCTCGCTTATCGTCTCGCGTGGTCCCCTTCCTTCTTTCTTTCTTTTTCTTTTGTGTGTGAAGAAGTGTACACGGATGGATGAGGATGAGGAAGATGAATGGAATGGTTTCAAAATTCCAATTGTGATTCCTCCCATTTCATGTTCTTCACTTTACTTTTGTACTCTTTGGTTCATAAATTTCTCTTTGGTTTACACATTATGAAAGACAGGGTGAAGAAATTATGGAAGGTAGGTACCTACGTAGGGAACAAAAATATTAATTACATACAACGTCTGTTGCACGAACGGCGTCACACAAATACTTGGCTTTACTTTTGTGTGCGTTACCTTTTACCTTTCAGAAATTCAAAATTAATTTTGCTTTGTGTACTTGATCGTAGGGGTCTTGCTGTGGAAATGAAAAAAAATGTAAAAGTCATGGAAGAAAAGAAAGTGTCTAAATGCACTCTTTTGTACTTTTCCGTCCGTCTATTCGCAAACTTTTACTTTCACCACGGGTTTGCTTTCTTTTCGATGATGTGATTGATTAAGACTTCCTTAATTGATTGGCATAACAACTACTTGAAGTTCATTAATTAATTGACACTTCTTTTCAATTTTTCTTTTTGTAATCCTCTCATTTCTTTCAATGTCCATCCATGAACAATCCGTACCACCCATCGCGTCGGATCAATCAGGTATATTTAAATGACTTGGCTAGTTCTTTTTCTGAGATGATGATACTTATTATTTTGTGAATGATGAGATGATGACGTAGTCAAAAAAATTGAAAATTGAATGGTTATGAAATGATGATTGTGATAATGGCTATTAAAGAATCAAGAAGACTTTCTTTCGTGCACAAAGTTCTACTCTTTTCTGTTGGTGAAGGTAAGGGTCTTTTGGAAGGAAAAGGTTTGCTTTGATTCAAATTCAAATTGCGTCTTTGAGAAACATTTAAGGGACCGAATTACGTTTCAGCTTAGTTTATAAATTGCATCACAGGATCAGAATAACTATACCATGCCATAGGACAGGTGTGGATCTCTCTCTCTGATCTTGCACAATGAGAACTGAATTGAAACGAAAAACGAAACGTGCCTTCACCCCAGCGGACCAATATCCATATTATTATTATTATTACGCTGTGATGGTCTTTATCCAATTCTAGAGATTCCATTGAATTCCTCTATATCAAGGTCTACCTTTTACTTTTACCCCGGCACACAGAGATTTCTATTTCAGAAGGAAAGCTAGCTAGCTACCCCTAAAACTCTCTGACGCATTGCATTATGATATGAAAAAATCCGGGTGAACAAACTAAACTATGGGCACGAAATGAAATAGCATAACATAACATAACATAAAATTACACGGCACCTCAGGTACACAAAACTGAACTGAGAGAGAGGGATCAAAAGCAAGATTCATGAAAAAATTTTGAATAGAAAGGAGCAGCTGGCAGATTGAATATGATGGAGAATAGAATCGAATCTTGTCCCCTCGATCTCTCAGATTCTTATACGTGGTGGCATGTGTTTTTACACAAACTACTTTTCGATAAATTCAAGCGCAGCAGCACTTACTTAAACCATTTATAGCTCGTGCTCGTGCCTGTTTTTGGAGGGCTATTGTTGTACCTTTCTCCGTGGATTTTTTGGCTTTAAAATTGTCTGATGGCATCTGCTCCTTGGATGATGACAATGAATGACATCGAAACCGTGAAGAGGAAACCGAGTCCACGTGCAAAAGAAAGAAAGAAAGCTGAAATCTTTTGGATGATTTTTAGCCTGAAGAGAAAGGACGCGCACAGGCACAGGAGAAAAAAATAAGTCCAATTAGACCGTCTCGTCTAGTCTGCTCTGATTTTATGTTGGATGTTGATGTTATTGTTAATGTTTAATATCTCGTTCTCGTGCCAATTTTTTTAATTGAATATATTTTGTAGCCTCTTTTTCTGATCAAGTCATTTGCATACCTTACAAAGGTATAAAGCAAATGAAATCATGATCGTAAAATCTTGGAGAAGTTGAAATGTATGCAATGCATATGATGATGCTGAAAGGCATTCATGCCATGAATTTAAATCAGCTTCTTCAAACTTGCAAATTAACGTAGTAGAGCAAACTTGTTGTATGTTTTCATCATTGTCTCATTTGGAAAACCTTAATTTTTGCATAAATAGAAGATACCGAGCAAGACGGCAGACCGGCTAAATGCTAAAGTCTGCGGGACTTGAAGAAAAAAAAAGCTAAGTATGATGACCCTAAAGATCGATCTTCGAACTGCATCTGGTGTCTTCTCAATCTAAAATAACCACAGGTATTTTTATTAGACGCGCAAGCAAAAGAGGCTAATCTACTCTGACGGGTTTTCCTCCTTTTCGGTTTCCCCCCTGAGAATATCTTTTTTTGATCTTGACACGGAACGGTGTAGGATTATTATTATTATGCATGAAAAAAGGTGCATAATTATTAGACTGATTCAGTTGGATTGGATATGTGTAATGTCATTCTTCAGTTTAAGAAGAAAGTGCACATTACATGCTGCTGCTAACACAAAGTAAAAAGTGACATAAAGCAATAATAATTCTTCCAAATTCAATAGAGGAAAGGACAAGACGACACACAATTGCATTACATTATAGAAAACACCTGGCCAAAAAAAAAGTTAACGCTTTTACTTTCTATATCGACATGGACATGACATCCCTACAGATATTTCATGTGGGGACTTCATTTCATTTCGCTTTCCTATCCTCCTTCCTTCCTTGATTGTTGATTACCATCGCATTATGATCCCTTTTGGAATTAGCCTGGTTTTTAGATGAAGTGAAGGCGAGACAAGTTAAAAGTTGCGAGGGTTCTATAAATGCTAAAATCCGGTTCTCACCGTTCAGTCTTTTCCGTTCTTCTATCAATGTTAGTTTGGATTCTTCCTGCAGAAGTTGTCGTCAATTTCATATTTTAAAAAATGATGTATTTTTTCATATTATTGCTGCGATTACGAGAAGAAGTAATAACTGTTCAATTTGTTTCTTATTTTATGATCTTCATCTGAGTTATGGGTTTATGAGGGACAACACACAAAGAATTTTTATTACCTGTTTTACGTCTGCAAAAGTCAAAGTTTTTGCATACGTGCATACGTGGACGGAGAAAGTTGAAATTCTGATCGTCCGGGATAAGAAATGAACAGACATGGGAATCTTAATTTCATGAAGCCTGACAGGACAACGTATGCAGGATCTGATTTGATCCAATTGATAAAGCTGTGGTCTGCATTCTATTATTTTTTTGCATGAAAAGATTAGAAAGAATTGATCATATGAATTACTCAACAATGACAGATTAAGATCGACAATGTCGTAAAAACTTTACAGCAAGCAAGTGAAAGCTTCAAGAAGAGTAAAAAAATTGGACTTTGTCTTCTCAGGTGTCTGATTATCATTGGACAAATTCCATCCCTCCAGCAGGCATATTTTTCTTAGAAGTTAGAATCCTGCGGTGTTTAAGAATCCCTTATCTTTTTAAAAACTTTTTTTTAAATTCCCCACGTTGAAGGACAAAAGCAGACGAAATTACCTTCCGAGATATACACTTCACCTTCACCTCATCAATCTCTTTACTTTCTTTTCTTTTACCCTTCGTGGAATTGGACTTGAAATGAAATGCGCTGATAGATAGCGAAGGTAAAGCTTCTTTCAAATTGAAGGTCTAAAATTCCAAATCCCAATTATAACAATTTCCCTATATATCCTTTTGGGTGTGTGTGTGTACCTGTCGCATATCTTAATTTCACACTTAAGAGCACAGATAAATGATGACGATGATGAATAACGTTAATCCCATTGATCAGTTGTCACTTGATACACCTTTGATATATTTATGTCCCTCAATGTCCCATCCTGTCTTTTGGGTTTTGGTGGGTGTGAAAGTGTGTAAATATAGTCCATTGTTGTGGGGACATTAGGAAACTCTTTTCTTAAATAAGATGCGGCAAAGAGACTTGACAATCATGAATGAATTTTTGCAGAATTATTGCATGCAGCTTAAAGGCTAATGGCAATTCTTCTTGGAACTTAGGTAGACAGAATGTTATTAACCTATCTATCATTGAGAAAGGTAGATATGAAGTGAAAGAAAAGGTAGGATGATGGGGTTGGCTTTTTTTCTACCCTTCGGACGGAATGAAGCAATTCTTCAATGCAGCAGCAGTGGAATTCTCCCCATGCAACGTAAGTAATGTTGCATGCAGCAGAGGAGGGTAGTTCACTTCTTTGTAAAGTAAACCTACCACCACTTGAACAGGCTCCGCTTTCTTTCCTTTTGGCTTCAGTCTCATCTAGGACTCTAGAGCAAGAAGGTCTGCATATCATCATTGTTGTGTGAACCACCACGTATATATGTGCGTGTGGAAGAAAAAAAAGTGCAAGTGTGTGGAAGGAAGAAAGAAAGTGTGCGAATGAATGTTTTTTTATTCTTCATATCAATTGGTTTTTATGACTGACACTTCCTGTGCTACAAAATTGAATGAATGTTTGTGGTGAAAGTGGAGAGAATTCTGGAGATTTATCTTATCTAGTACATTCCAAAGGAACAAACAAAAACTACCTGTTAACTACCTCATTCACTCTTTTTGTTCAAAGTCGTTTTGCACCCACCTTAATTAGCTTAGAAAAGTAATTAATTACAATTGTGTACCACCGGAGTTTACTTGCAACAGTGAAATCAATACGCTTATATAATACTTCAATAAAAATAAAACAAACTAGAAAATGATATAAAAAATTAAGCTTCTAAACAACGATACGCTTATATAATACGCTTTTTGAAAGTAATTTCATAGTACAACAACAAACGCTTCATAATTAACATAAAGTTTCCTTGATAAGGTGAAAGTCGAGAAAGTGAAAGTTCTTGGTACTTTCTCCTTCGAGTTCGAGTGTACAAATATAACTATAAACTTTAGATCATTTCACTTTATTTTCTGCGCAATTTAATTGGAGAAAAAACAAACCAAAAGTTCTGGAGAAAGGAGGATTTTACTTGTTTGTAAGGTAATCAAACGTTTTGAAACATATTTGCTGCACACTTTCCCCACACTAGTTCTCTTGCGTCTCATTTCCGCATAACGCTGGTTTACGTTTCTACGTTAGGAACATCATTTGCATGTTAAACAAATTGGCTACGTTTGGTATTTGGGACATTTAAATCCCCAAGATTGAGTCAAGTCCATCCATCCATCAAGACAGTTTGGAACAGTGTACGAGAGAAGTCTGAGTTTAGTTTGGAAGATAACTTTATTTACATGTCTGCTCTGCATAGAAGAATGAATCGTATCGTATCGTGTACACGGTAATGACAATCAATGGATTTGGAATTGTATTTGTTGACTATTGGTGTGGAGGTGCATCTCTCTCATTTTTTGATTTTTAGTTTGATAGCTCTGTAGGATCCATGTTATGTTAGTTCATCTCTTCTCTCTTTTTTCTGGACCATACACGCCGTTATGCTTTACTACAAAAACACGGTCTTGTTCTCTGTGGTACGATGTGTACCTGCTGTAGTTTGTAATTACATTGCAAAGCTTTATCAATGAAAATATGCAAATCAATAAGAATTAGGAACAGACAGACGCATAAATATTGTCGCGTTGCATGTGCATGTATGTTGTGTTGTGTGCATATGGGAATAAATTAAGTTACAGTGCAGTTTGAGAGCTTCCTGCAACATAGCTTCTTGTGTGACAAAATTGTGCAATTATGTTCAAGTGTCTTGTACAATCTTCGGGTGAAAGCCAATGGTCAAATACAACAATGTGTTATTATAACGTTCAAAACAGACAAAGATTCTCCTTCCTCAATAACGTAAGGATAACGGGAGTTTAGGTCTGTTGCATGGAAAAGCAGGTAAAGTTTGCTGTTGCTGTTTGGCTTTTTTTAAATCGTTAGTGCACAAAGAAAACCTTCAGTCCTTTCTGAATTTTTGGGTTGCACGACGCAATTTGGTAGTGACAGACAGGCCCTAGACTTCCATTCCATTCCAAGGTATACGTACTTTGTGAAGGGATATTATGTTTGTGTGCTTTATAGTGCCTGTTGTTATGTTGTACAAATAATTTTCTCCAGTCATCCTGCGTCCAGCTGAGGAGGAGTGCCTTGGTCCTGCTGGTCCTTTGTATGAATTAAAATTTGACGTAGCATGGAGAAAGAAAGGAAGATCGAGATCAGGAAAGTGAGACTCTCTAGACCTTTGCATGAGCATTTTTAGACTGGCAGAGATTTTTGCTGTGTGGTCCTTTCACTTCAGTGTGCGCAATGCTATGTATTCAATTCACGAGGCAGTCCACTTGAGAAACAGTAATTAATTCGTTGGTAATTATATGCTCTTAAGACACATTAAGGTTACTCTCGACATGACATGAAAGCGCTAACATAAGTATAACTTGACTAACAAAACAAGTGGGGGTGGTCCATTAAAATCAACTCGATTTAGGTTCTAGGATGCAATTGATGATTAGGAAAACGAAGGGCATATGCCTTAAATTATGCCTCGTTACATTTCATCAAATTACATGAAAATTAGTTGTCTCAAGGAAGGTGCATTTGGATTTGGAATCAACAGCTAACTAAACTGTTTAGAATGATACAAGGCATTCATTCACCAAAAATTCCATCCTTACAAACCAGCTAATGAAAGATGCCTGTACTTTTCTTTCTTTCTTCCTTTCTCAATTGTTTTTACAATTAATTGATGAAACTATAAACCAAACATAACATGACGCTGCTGCTACTGCAACCTGCAGCTAATCATCACGCTATGCTGCTGCTGGTGGGAGGTAAAAGACAGGGGTGCCGACAGTAGTCAAGTCTTGTATCATTTACATTTTACATTGATTAAAAAGAAACAATAACAATGCCTTGCTTGCATGCATACTGCAAAATGGACAATGGAAGAAATTCCTTGGATTTAATTCAGTCTCTCATCTCATCTTCCTTTGGCTCCCTTCCTTCCCCCTGAAGAAGAAATGTTATGTTGGATGTGTGAACTCGAAGAAAGAAGACATTGAGACAAATAGTTTTGATATTTTTTACAGCCAGACAAACCACAAAAGTTAAGTTAACTGTCTGTCTCTCTACGTGCTTTCTTCACTGTCATCCTTTTTAGAAGTTTTTTTTTGTTTAATTACATCTACATACATTTACATTCCACACATTTCTCATGTCTGTCTGAAGGCCTGTGTGATGATAATATTTTTATGATGCCTAACACGTAATTAAATTTGTCTTCACTTAAAAAGTCCCCTGGTATTTATGTACACTCATGTCATATGTGGGTGGGTCCTTGATACATAATGATGATGGTGGTGAAGTTGAGGAATTTCAATTCAATTCACTACTGCAAGTGCAAGTGATAATTTAAGAAAAGCAAAATGATGGGGGTGAACAAACTTGTACTTTACATAATACATTCTTCTTTATAAAAAGAGGTTGTTGCAGACAAGCAATGATGATGATCTTGGTCTTCTTTCAGGTTGTAAGCTTCAATTCTATTTTATTATATTTTATTCGATTGAATGGAGAAGAGGAGATGACGTATAGACTTAAACTTAAACCGGGGTCTTGGGCTTTGTTCATTCGTTCATGCATAATTTGTTTGAAACTTTGTGTATTTGTATTTATTTAAAAGAGTTTAAGCCCATAATACATTCATTCCCTTTCAAATATTTGCTTTTTAAAAAAAGGAGCAGTTACTTGCACAAATGTTGGTAAAACTATGGGCTTTGTAGGAATTTGAAATTTTTATGAATGAATGAGTCTGAAAAATAAGTAAAGAAGCTGCGCTTTTCTTTATGAATGAAAAAGGGGACGCTATTTATTTATGTGACAGGGCTAAAAACAATCGAACCATAGGACACACACATACAGTATTTCCTGTTACAGGTCCTTAATGTGTTGTTGGTGTAGGTTATTGTTCTACAATGTGGGTGGTTGTGAAAGCAAAGCACTTCCTCATTTCCTCGAAAAAAGAGGAACCCGGTGGTTGACACTTAAAATATTGCAATTGCAATTAAACTCCTCTGCTTTTTAAGAAAGCAGGTCATCGTGTCGCTTTTATTTGACACTGGAGAGATTTATGAAATCCTTCTTCTTGTCTGTCTAGGCCTTTCTCTTTGTATTGCGACTTGGCATGGTCATGGTCGAAGTTGTTGCAAGTGCCGAAATTTTTGTGAATGGTTGGATGGATTCGTGAGAAGAAATAAATTCTTGTCCTTTTGAGAAAACCTGTTTAAAAGTTTTTGATTCTATTTCCTGTCCCAATTGAAGAAGAAGAAGGAAGAATCCTGTGTAAAGTTCAGAGTCTTGTTATTCTTTTCCTTCTGTGAATTTTGTCGGCACTTCACTTTATAAGATGCCCTTCTCTTTTCACTTTTACAAGTGCCCTGTCTCTCGTCCCTTCGCCTTATAAATAATAATAAATGTGACCCCCAAAGAAAGTAGTTAATGATGATGATGATGGTGATAAGGGCTTAAAGATTTTAGGGTAGAGAAAAGCGCATAGTTTTTAAGAAGGTAACAACAAATTGTAATATGCATGCGGAGAGTTTGCTTGGTGAGAATGAGATTTTTTAGAAGAAGAGGGTAGAGAACTATTTTATTATTACCGAACCTAACCTACCTACCTCCATCATCATCGGTTGTTTTTAGTGGTAAAAAATGGATGGAAGGAATGGAATGTGATGATGTTAGTAATGCAAATGTAATGTATGAGATGCCGTCCAAAAGAAGACGAAGTTGAACGGTAAAAAATGAATCGGCTTCTTCGACTTCATGTTGGGAGAGGGTTGAATTGAAGAGAAGAAATATATAATTGTGTACCTTCCTCAAAGCACAAGTGCTTACATCTTCTAATGTTTCATTCATTCATTAAAATTTAAGGCTTGACTTTTGACTAGACTAGACTGTACACACACAAGATAACAAAGAGGGTGAGAATGAATCTTCTTCTTCATGAGACTTGAACTTTTTTATATATAATCATCCTCTAATTGTGCAACCTGAGTCAATCAAGAAGTTGAATTGAACTTGAATCCATCCATCCATCCTCGAGGGAATATATGGATGAGTTGAGAAATGAAATGAATAGTTTTCTTTGAGAAGACGAAGGGGAGAAATTTTTAAAGCTAAAGCGTGAGTGATTAAGAATTTGAAATTTCCTTAAGGAAAGTAGGAAGGAAGGCAATTTCAATTGCATAAGATTGTAAGAGTTTAGTTTAGTTGTGTCTGGAGCCGAGATTCCAAGATCATGAGAGATGATATGATGACGATGAGCAATGAAATGAAGTGAAGAACACGATGAACTTTTTCTTTTTCACCTCTCTCTCTCTCTCGATCCATTCTTTTTGCCTTTTGCCGACTAGGCCAAGACAAGCTTTGTTAAGATTTTTGGACCTCTGTGGCAGGTAGGGCCAGGGTATAGAGAATTTTTTGAAGAGATAGAATCCAGACCAACATCAACATAAAATGGTTCAAGAATGCAATGCAATAAGGATCTCTCTTTGGAATCCCCTGCTTTGCTTTTAGTAGTTCAATTCAAATCCAAAATCATGGCTTTTACTTCACTTCACTTCCTAATATTTTTATCGTTGTAATTGTACATTCTCAACTGCCCTGCGGAAATGAAAAAAGATGAAGATTTCCTTGAAACAAAAAGATTTGACTTCGTAGGGGGAGTGGTTTCTCACTCACGCCTTCCTAAGGCCTGATGCATATCTTCAAAATTTTTTGGTACAGAATTTGGGAAATTCTTGTAAGAAATCATGCTTCAATTACGTATCCTTGATTTAGTTTGAGGATTAGAGCATTACAAAATGATTATTTTTTGGGGAGGTTTCTCTAATACTAATTTATTCATCTACGTTCAGTCGTAACGTAACGTAAGAATTAACCATTAATTATGGAAATTGAATCAATTAGAGGTCTTATCATCGTAGCAAGTCCCATCTTGCCCCATCCATCCATTAGAAAGCTTGGATACTGCTATTTTTCTCTACCAAAAAGGCATTTTTCTAATCCTCATTTCTCCTTTGTTTTGAATCAGGATTGGACGTGAACGTGTGAGACAGCAGATCGAGGAAGGAGTGAGTGTGACTGCACTGAAAGCAACAAGTCAAAATAATGAAGAATCCTAGGAGTCTTTCCTTCTTCTGAATGCATCCTTTTGTGGAGAAGGAGCAAGAAGACAGTTATCGTGGTTGGTGGTGGGGTGTGGGTGTGGTCGTGACCCCAAGACCCTCCTCCTTTCCCTATGACACAACGAGACGACGGAGGGAGTGGAAGTAGTGGAATTGGCAGTGGGAGTAGTGGGAGTGGTGGTGGTGGGACTATGAGAACTGCTTTCGCCCCTGACCTCTTCTCCGGTGTTGCCCCAAGGGCTCAACTCTACAAGGAGGAAGCTGTCATCGGAAATGGTAACTTCGTCTTGACTTTAAGAAGATGTTGGCTCATATGGTTTTTGTTTGTTTATGATAGGAGCGTATGGAACAGTTTACAAGGCACGTGACATCAACGACCCCTCACGCTACGTGGCCCTTAAGAAGGTTAGGATACCCATGAATGAGGACGGCGTCCCAGTGTCCATCTTGAGGGAAATATCCCTCGTTCGACAGCTGGATCGGTTTGAGCATCCCAACATCGTTCGATTCCTAGACGTGTGTCACGGTCCAGCCACGGTGGAGAGGAACCTTGTCCTATTTCTAGTTTTCGAGTATGTAGAGAGGGACTTGGCGAGGTACATTCGGGAAGCGAGGGGTGACGACCTCTCTCCACCCAAGGTGAAGGACATCATGTTTCAAATCCTTTGCGGGGTGGACTTCCTTCACAGTCAACGAATAGTTCATCGAGACTTGAAACCACAAAACCTACTAATTTCACGCTCTGGTCAAGTTAAACTGGCGGACTTTGGGTTGGCTAAAGTTTACGATTTTACGATGAGGCTGACAAGTGTGGTAAGTCTCAATTTGATTGAAAATGAGTTGAGTGGAATGGACGTAATAACCTGACTTTTTGCTCTTTCATCTGCAGGTGGTTACCCTTTGGTATCGATCACCAGAAGTGCTATTAGGTTGTACGTACGCGTCTCCCGTTGACATGTGGTCGGTGGGCTGTATCTTCGCAGAGTTAATCAGACGACGTCCACTCTTCCCCGGAGCGACAGAGAGGGATCAACTAGAAAAAATCTTTGAGTAAGTGGACCTGTATAAAATGTGTATGAAATATAAAATGTCTAATTTCTTGTTTTGTGTGTAGCATAATTGGTACACCGACCGAAGCGCAATGGCCCAAAGATTCTAAAGTCTTACCTCAAAACTTTTCACCAAGACTGGCTCATCATTTTGAAACGTTGTTCGAAGACGTGGACGACCATGGGATTGATCTTTTGGAAAAGATGTTGCTCTTCAATCCTTTGGAAAGAATAAATGCGAGAACTGCCCTGGACCTTCCTTACTTTGAGAAGAGGGCAAAGCCCGAAGTTGTAATGAGACTACCTGCTCCTAGAGCTATGATTCCGACACCAGAGTCGAGAAAAACACTTTGTGCTGCAGCTCTATCTGTATCACAACAATCTGCAAGTATTGCTGCTACTACCACAAATACAAGTGCTACCCTAAGCACACCGCCGAGACAAAAGTTCTCGACAGCTTCACCATCTAAATTAAGAGTAACACCGTCAAGGCGTTCACCCTTTCTCAGAAGTTCTCGTACGACTTCCACCGTCACTTCTGCATCTGCTACCTCCACAAAAAGGTCGTCTCCGAAGCAGCGGTTCCATGTTGCACCACCTGTGACCAGTACTGCGACAGGGCCAAGTGCTCCTTCTGCTCCCACAAGTGCTTTATTCTCGCAACATGTACCTTTTCCATTTGGGTTGCCTTTCCCTCCTCCACCTGGGTTTGGACCATTCCCCGCATTTCGTCCTCCTCCAGGGTTTGAAGCAGCCGCAGCAATATTTTGTCGACCACCAGCGCCGCCAATGACAATGGGCCCAGTAACTACGGCTGGGCTCTTCACCGTACCTCCTACGCCACCTTCATCACTTGGAGTGCCGTTTACAACTTCGGGTGACATGGGACCATTCAGCACCTTGACTCAGCAACAACAACAATCTTTTGTCACCACACCTTATCCCACGCCGACGACTACGACACAATTGCCATTTCCATTTCTGCCATACATGACATCTGCAGGAGGATTTCCTCTCCCGACTAATGTTCCTGTGACCACAACCAATAACAATGTAAGCACATCTTGGTCAAATACCGGAGGACCTCCTATCCACCCATCAGTAACTACCGCTGCTGCTGCAGATGCGTTTTTTGCAGTCACTTCCTGCATGGGAATGGGACCCTACACACCAAACCTACTATCAACAAGTCTCCCCAACATGTCATTGACCACGTCTTCCTTAACACCACCAACCCCGCAGTGTTCACCAACAAATCATCCATTGTCAGCCCCAGCGGTTTTAAATTCCAGTTCGGAAGAGTCAACTAACTTAGGTACTTCAATTTCCGCTGACGACTCCGGATACACCTCAATGATTATACAATGACATGAGGGTAACTTAGGCCATTTAACAAATTCCTTGTTCACATCCTCCTCGTCGTCATCCTTCAATGATGTGGATGAGATTAAAAGCTACAACAATCTAATCGAATTAATTCAGGGACAGCTTCTCAGTCAGGAGCTAAGAACTACCTAGATAGATATTTGTTGCAGAAAAACAAGACTTTTTGATTCAGGAGCAAAAAAGAAAGAAAAAAATGCCACATAGTTGTTCAATTGTTTAGTAATTTGTAGAAACGTGGTTATAATAATCGAGCAATGAGACCAACTCAGACCAACAATGCCTCTTTAACAGACTGCATTTTGTATTAATAATTAGTTAATTAGTCGAATTAGGGTATTAATGAAATTGAACTTGACTCGGGTGAGTCGAGCGAACTGAGAAGAATGTCATGAAGAATTGTACTTTTTTGGTATTTATGAAAACGTCGTGAGTTTCAGAATGGAACATTTTGTAAGACTTGATACAGAGATCGAACTGCGCATTATGTTATCCTTGTGTTTGCTGAAAATTAACAATTGGTTAAGGCTCTAGTCACTTCATCGTGTAATGTACTTATGTTAGTTTGTGTTGTTTTACGCTGTACTGTCATTGCCAATTATGTTAGCTTGTCGTTTTGCTTTGTTTGTGACTGATGATGATGATGACCGAGGGGTAGTATTGGCGCAGTAGGAATATTTAATATTTCTTTTGTTTGTTTAACGTTCTAGTATTATACTCTGTCATATATTGAGCATCGTTAATTACATAATTGAAGAAAAGACTTTTTTTTAAATAGTTTACACCACGTTCGTTTCGCTGTTGTTTTTTTTTTTCGTTTCGTTGTTCGCTTTCGGTTGTCGGATGTAAAATTAAGGAAGATGGATGTAACGAAGACATTTTATAAACGTGGTTCTGATACAATTACCTTAATACCTAAAGTCGAAAAGTTGTAGCATGACTTCGTGTGTAAAATTAACCCTACTTTACACTTGTTTAAAAAAACTAACCTAAACCTGGTACGCTTATTAACTTAAGTTGTAAAAATGTAAGTTACATTGTAGGGCCTTGGTTATCAGTTACTTACTGTACTAAGGAAAAAGCAGCCAAGATGTCATTCTTAACATATCAAGTCTGTTTATGACATGTTTATTGTGGGGGGTCGCGGTTAAAATGGGGTTTAGGGAACTAATTTAATGGACTGATTCTTCTAAGTTATCTTTGGTTTTTGTGGGGCGTGGATGGCATGAGAGAGAAATAAAAGTGTGTTCAGTTCAACTTTTAATTAGGCAACTTTCTCCTATACTTTTTAAAGAATAGATTCGCTCACTCTATGAAAAAAAATGTCTTTGCTCAAGAAGAAGATTGCGAATGTGTGAAATGAACGGAAAAAAAAGATACCTGACAATTAAGTGTAAGTACTTTGATTATGTACCTCATGTTACCTTCTTTTGTTAATTAGGGGAAAATAAGTAATTTTGTATATGTACGTACTCCTTTGGGTGATTGTTTCGAAAAAGCCTTCGGTGCAAACGGGTCGAACTAGCAATAGATAGATTAGTTCATTTACCTTTAAAAAGTAAGGAAGGTATAGGATTTGCATGTTTGTTTAATTAATTAGATGTCTTAATTGGTTACTTAATTTGGGAGGAGTGGGTGTTTAAGAAGAAGGCTTTACATTGTAAAAATGCATCATCATCACATTGGTTTAGTCACACACATTTTGGTATTACCACGTTTTGATTACATATTCTCACTTTCAACAAAAGTTTTAAAAAGCGCATGTGTCATGTCAGAAATCATCATGTTTATGTACTTAATTATTATTATTATTATATAACGTCGGGCATGTTTAAGTTAAGGCACTCGAGTGTAATTATTTAAGACCTATACGTAAACTGTAAAAGTTGTATAGCTGTTCTGAACTTCGCTGCTGAGAATTATTGAATTTATGAAAATAAACTGCCAATGAATGATTGATTTTAACAAGGTTGATTGATTCTAATCATTCCTGGTGTCACCTGCAGCTTAGTTAATTGTTATTCAAGGCTAATTATGGATGCACATCGCAATCGGGGTCATGTCATAATTAAGCGTCCTTAGTCAGTGTCATGTTTGCTACAAACTTTCTCCACATGACATGACATGCCTTCCCTTCTTCCTCATTGACTTCCGGTGTGACAGATTGTTTAATTGATTATTTATAATCCCTGTCATCTTAATTAATTGAGGACTCAGTTTTTGTCACACTCCAGCATGTTTCAGTTTCAGTCAGTCTTGTTTCTCCTGGCATTTTCTCACCTTGCCCCATTATTGTCCGTGTCTGGGCATGGCTATGTTCTGGAACCTCCGAACCGATCTTCCATTTGGCGAATCCCAGAATTTGCAGACAGGCACCCTCCGGAAAACTATGATGACAACCGACTCTTCTGTGGAGGGTACGAAACTCAACACAATGTCAACGGAGGAAAGTGTGGGGTTTGTGGCGATCCATGGAACCAGGCACATCCTAGGGATAATGAAGATGGGGGAATGTATTACAAAGGGATCCTTGTCAGAAGGTACAAGGCAGGGCAGGTCATCCCTATTGAAGTGCAACTGACGACGACGCATTTGGGCTACTTTGATTTTCGACTGTGTGATAAAAGCGACAAGGTGTCTCATTTGGACCAGAAGTGCTTTGACCGGCATTTGCTGGTTAGGACGAACAATTCCGGGACCCGATACCCAGTTCCGACGATGGGAGGAAGATTGTACTCTAAACTTGACCTGATCCTTCCCAAAGGGGTGACTTGCGACGTAAGTTACAAAATCTTAGGATTAATTTAGTTACCATTTAACTAAAGGGCCTACTTTAAACAGCACTGCGTCCTTCAATGGACCTACACTACTGGAAACAGGTGGGGGTACTGTGAGGATGGAAAGGGGGCTTTGGGGTGTGGCCCCCAAGAAACGTACAGGGGCTGTTCCGATATATCCATTATGAAATAAGATACTCAATTTGCCCCAAAAGGAATGTGACATTGACGATTGATTGTTATAATTTATCTAATATAAAATAGCATAGTGTGAAGACATTTGTGTGTGTACTAATAATTTATGATAATTTGTACGAAAATACAAACATTTGTGGCATACGTAACAGATTTAAATACTCATTACCTATAGATTAGGTATAGAACTACAACGATTTTCATCAGAATTACTATTACTTCTGCTCTTGAAGGCTAATTGAATAGACGGAATTGGCCCCTGACAATGATATAGCACCAAATTTTGATCTCAGCCCTTGATTATGAGACTTTCTTGAAGAATTTACTCTTGCCTTTGCCTTGCTCACTTCAGAATGATGACTATGTTGATGCAACACTTTCGAAAGGTCGTCTTGAATGAACACTTGATTTTTCCAGAGATTCTGACACTCCTGAGACAGGTTGACCCTACCATTGGTGGCAGTGGTGGTCGCGAAAGTTGCAAGTTTGCAAAAAACAATGCCGGCAATCATCGATCTGAATCCAGCTTCAAAGCAAAAGCTGCCCTTTGCTAGTTCCAACTGTATTGATAAGACTTCTTCCATTGCGACTTTGTACATCGATTCCTGTAGTTCGAAGGTGACAGAATCCTGTCCAATTCGAGATGATGTGTTTCGGTACAAAGAAAATAGTTTCGTGTCTGACGAAAGCGTATCTAAAATATAGAAACCAATAAGTGAATTTTTGATAGATTATGCTTATTGCTTTAATGCTTTCTGACCTGAAGTAGATTTTGACTCCCCGTGGATTTTCGACGCCATATACTTCGTGTCATAAAACCCTCCTGGAAGAGCGTCCTTGAGCTTGAGTAAAAAGTCGGAGTACGTTGGGGGCAAGTTCTCAACAAAGTCCTTGTGCAGCAGGATCAACTTTATCAACAGGTTGTGACCAACGACAGGGACCCTGGAGGATTTAGTGACATCAAAGAATTTTCCAATCCCTCTCAACCGTTCCAAAATTTCTTCTATATCATTTGGGTCTTCAATACTTTCAAACACTTTTGGAAAGTACAGTCGATTAAGGTCTCCATTTGCATCGTCCCCTGTGAGCATCATAAAGTCAGGATACGCCCTCATGTAGACCCTTGCTTCTTGTCGATTTTCCTTGTTTATGAATGGAACTCCGTGGTAGACCGTGTTGTTCAAATCCAATCCATTCTTCACAATGTACTGAAGTCCTGGAACGTCAATGTCCAAGTGGGCTGGTATTTCAATCTCGTCCACATTCCGGGCGTCATTTTCCTATAGTCAAAGTAGAAAAGCAGAGGTTTACATTGTCTCCAGTAAAAGTCTTGAAATAAAATACTAACGTCAACAGAAGCCCCAAAGATGGGAATGTTATAACATCGAACGGAAAATTTTGTCCCACCACCACCAACAGTTCTCCCGTCTTCATTGTTAGACTTCGAATCTGGCGTTGTTGGTTCTTCTAATCGTTTGAAACAAACCACTGCAAATTCAAGTGGTGACGTATAACTCTGGCTCCGTCGAAGAATGTCGTACCACTCCTCCCTAAAAAAAAACCAAAGAAGAAGGTTTAGAGACTTCAAACGACTAAATGCTTTTGCTTACCCCTTCAACTTATCCATGTTCAGCGTCTCATCTTCAAAAACCAATCCCGTAGTTTCAACATTGCAATCAATAGAAATAAAATCAGAGGTCCGAATGTGTTCCAGAAGGTCGGGTAGGGTCGTGTCAAAATTTTGTAGAGTCATTTCCATTAGCAGTATTATTGACTTTTTCGAAAGTACTCCTCAATCTGGTCGCGGAATAAACTGTCCAGCCCCGCAATCGTCCCCGAGAGTACGAACAAGGGCACAGTCAAGTATTTGTTACTCCTGATGATCCCCCTTCGAATCGTGGCTTCCGTGAAGGCCTGGAATCCCTGGATTGTCCCGTACAGGAGAGCCCCAACGGTAGCAATCCCGTAGGACGTGAACCTTATGAGGAAGTAGATCACAAGGGTCTTGTAGAAGCCCCAGAGGAGGCTCACGATGATCTTGAGGATGGTGACGAGGATGAGGAGGAGGTTGAAGACGACTTCTGTCACGAGGTACTCTTCAAAGGATTGTGAGCCCTCGTCCTCCGTCGGACTGTCGATAAGGCGGAATGGACGAACTGGTCCTGTGACGGTCGTGAGGGTGGCAATGTGGATCATTATGGCATCCCCTTAAAACCGAGAATCCTCGGCAAAGAAAAGAGAGAATCCGAAAAAAACTATAAAAACAAACAAAGGAAATCAATATATGGAGGCGGATTTTGATGTCCAACGTACGTACCTGCGCGACTTCTTTTTCTGTTGACGGTGGTTTGGTGGTGGATTCGCTTAATTACAGTCAATCAGTGGGAGAAGTTGAGTTAATGAGTGAATTTGCATTAATTAATCACGGATTGAAATATGAGAGAGGATAAAAATAAATTCCTTTCCAGACAGACAGACAACTGACGCAGACGGGTAGACGCTTCATGCAATGCAATGAATGAAAAAATGAAAAATGCACGTGATTGAACATGTGATGTTTTAGCGCTTAAAATATTAAGATGATAAGATGTTATCAAAATCACCCAACACAAGAAACCTATTTAGTTCATCTAGTTTTATTGAAAAGAACGGAAAATTTAGACGGGGGCAAGGTGAGACGAAGAAATCTCTTTACAAGTGTATCAAAACTTACAATCTTGAGGCTTATCTATCAAATCAATGAAGAGAAATAAGTTATTTGAATACTAATTAATTAAGTTAACTACAAACGACTATGTACAAATGAAACTGGAGTACTGCAAGGGTGACGCCGTGTGCATGCAAAAAAAATGCAACTCTCATCGTCATCACCTATGCTTCTTCCTCACAGTTTCATTACTTTAGCATGTGGGTCAATTAAATTAACGGTACTAATTAGTTATTAAGAATTAAAAATATGTACAGAAAGCTGTATTGGATATTTGCATAAAAAGACTGACATCGCATGTCATGGAAGTGCAACTGCCATGTCTATATGCTTTCTCCTCACAGTTTAATTCATAGGCATGTCTGTGTCTCCGTATCTACCTCACTTTGCACTTAGGAGGTAGTTCCTAATCTATGTAATCGTAAATACATCTGTAATAACTTTTCTGAACTTACTTTAACCGAAATATTTTTGAATACTAACTAAAGTAGTTTAACAAGGAAACCTTGCATTATGTACAGAAGCTGGAGGTCTTCAAAGGTAACGCCGTGCATAATAAATGCCGGACATCGCCTCGTACTTTCTCCTCGCAGCTTCATGAGTGAAATGAATGACCCTAAACTTATCTATCTTGAACCCTAAAAATATCTACTCTACACAATTAATAAATAAACTTCTTAAAACAAGTAGATAAATTATGTACAGAAAGCTGGATTGGAGTGCGCAAAGGTAACGACAATGTCGTCGCCTGCGCTTTCTCCTCACAGTTATGACATCTTGGGCCCTGTTTTTCCATTAAGTTATCTTAGACTCTCATAAGACTAAGACTTGGAAAACTACGGTAAAATAAGTCTACGTATAAATGAAATAGAAAACAATACAGAAAGCTATTTTTAAATAGTAGTAACAAGTAAAGTAATCTATGTACAGAAGCTGCACCGGATGTAACGCCGAATTGCACCTGTAAATGCCGAGTCGTCTCTGCTATCTCCTCCTCACAGTTGGTTGGGAGCACTCATTGTCGTTTAAAGAGGCTTTTCAGTGGAATTTCTACTGAAAATTACCAACTCTTTCTATAATCTATAACATTTTTAACTAATTTTAATTATAAATGAAGAAAGTTAAAGTAACATACTATATACAGAAAGCTGTATCGGAGGTTTACAAGGGTGCAAATGTCGTCACCTATGCTTTCTCCGAACAGTTTCATATGCACTCGTCCATTCCCCTTAAAACAGGCTTTTCAGTGGAAATTCTCCTTACTACTCTACATTGTTAACTAATTTTAATTTACTCTAAAGACATTAAAGTAAGATACTTATCGACATATTATGTACAGAAAGCTGTATCGGAGATTTACAAGGGTAACAACGAGGCATGCAAATTGATGCTGGTGTCGTCGTCGTTGCCTATGAAGTCTTCTTTACAGTTTCGTTTTTCATTTGAACTTTTTACCCCAATTTATCGGGGTATCGTAAAACTACCTATAGCATTAATGAAGATGAATTAAGACTGGATACATTTACAATGTAGGATTTGACTCTAAACGAATACGTACATATAAGACAATTATAGACACTAACTTGTGTAAACAAGTATTATGTACAGAAAGCTGTATCGGAGATTTGCAAAGGTAACGAAAGGCTGCATAAATGCAAAATGTCGTCGTCTATGCTATCTAATCCTCACAGTTTTGTTTAAGTCTTCCTATTTTTAATCGTAAAACTACCTAACATAACATTTACATAGCATTACATCAATCGCGACTTAACTTTATATTCCCTACATATTATTTAGTTTAGGTATTTAATTATGTGAAAGATATGTTAGCAAATTGGCAATTAAAATTAAAACTGGTAGCCATTTTCAGCCAGTTTTCCGTGAAGAGCGTCACCTTTCTTGACCAAAAAGGGAAGACTGGCCCGCTGATAGAAGTCGGGAACCAATTTGATGTTATCAATTACGGACTGCAATATGTGGGACTTTTCCGTCGTGATGCCTGCCAATTAAAAGTTAAATAAATAAAAGTTTACTTTCAAAGTAAAGTTTTGTTCCTACCAGGAGCGTTGAAGCTCAAAGCATTGAAATGCACATGCAGATGGTAGTAAGATGGTTGGTAATGCAGGTAAATCCGCAGTTGTGAACCCGACAGTCCATATTTGGCCGCTATTGCCTTCTACAATGAAATTAATACACCAAAACGTCAGTTTTTGTCATTACACTAACCAAGCTCCACTTACTTTTCCTGCATTGAAGACATTCTCCAGGAGGGGAAGATGCTCCTCAGTCAGATCTCGGAGAGACTTGAGTCCCCTCTTGTGCACGATTGCCACAAGGTACAAATTGTTCAGCGTCTCTCCATCCCATTTCAAATCAGGAAGAAGGACGAATCCTTTCTCAGGATCTGCATCTTCAAAAACAATTCTTTCTGTCTCCTTCTTGTGCTCCAAAATGTTGTAGACCCACTGAAAATTCAACAGACGCGAATCAGTAAAATAAAAGGTTTATGTTTTATATTTTGGTCACTCATGCCTGAATGTTGAACGAGTTGGTCTCTAGAAACGGAAGGGTGACGTTCTTGTAAACTTCCGGAGTCTCCTCAACCAATAAGAATTGCTCAATCCTGTACTTGTCGATGTGCTTTTGGGTGGCAGGGTAGACGATCGTCGTCTTCACGGCTGTAAATTACAAAACAAATTGTTAATGAAGAAGGAGTAAAATAATCAATGGTTTTCGTACCCGACAACTTCGGCTCCAGAAAGCAATCGTAACTTCCGTAAATGTCATTCTGAAAAGAATGCGTCAACTGACTCTTCTCAGTAAACAAGCCTGGTAGTGTCTCCTCCGTGAAGGGCTTCTTGTCCAGGATGACGATGGCCTTCTCCCCTCCAATCGACCCTTCCACCACGATCCTCTTAAGGTCAGCACTGTTGCTGAGGACAGAATCCACCGTAAACCCTTCAAAGTTTTGAAACACGACCCCCTTCCCCTCTTCAACCGTGGCCGTTACCGTCACTGTGTTCAGGCTCGTCACCTTCACCCCTTCACCGTCCAAAACGATCTTCTTTGATGGCGAAGAAGAAGAAGTAAGAGGGATGTCCTTCAACGAGATATCGTCCTTGTCTTGTTCAAGCTTCCTTTTCCCCGAGGACGACCCTTGAATGTTGCCCATCTTCTCCATCCTGCAATTCAATGTCACCCTTTAAAAATGTCTAAATACCTACCGTGACGATGACGGGATCTTACCGATGATAACCCCCACAAGGTTCCCAACCTTACTAAGATGACATGGGATGAGGTGAGGTCAAGAAAATGGACGAAGGAATTTTTAAACTGATCCCAACTGGACGACGTGCAAAAGAAGACAGAGCGAGCAAGATCAAGATTATGCAAAGGAGAGGAGGCATGCAAAGGAGGAAGACGCCGCGGGAATGCCAAAAAAATTGCGGACAGATGGCGGGTGCGTCGTTTTATAGGTCATGTGCCAACTTTTGAAGCAGCGATTGGGGATAAGATGTTATCATGTCAGAGTCTCTGAGGTGTGGATGTGGACAAGATGGTCTTTTTAAGAAGGTTTGTTCAAGAAATATGACTAAAATTAGAGTCGTCTAGAATCAATTGGTCTTACAAGAAAGGAGTAAGATATGAGGCATTGTGAGACAACCTAAATCTACTATTATGCAATTAATTACCTAAGAATAATTAGACAACTAATGTTAGATGAAGCAGTGCAGTTAGTTGGATATTTAATGTCTTAAAATAAGTAGAGTTGGACCATAGATAAACGTTGATAAAGCTCTTTCTTTTGTAGACGTCTCAAGTTGCCTCAAGGAACAATCCTTACGTCAGCACAAGCACGGAATGTTTCTTGGTCCTAATGAAAGGATTAAAAAGATTCATGACACTACCATTTATGGGCTGTAATTAACAAAGGGAGTGTCTCAACTTACCCCGCATCCCAATTCTGGAAATTATCAAACAAGCAAGATTAATTAAGGTTACAAAAAATACAGTCAATTTCACTTACGGAAACTTCCATCCTCACAGTAGCCGTATGAATTACCTACCGAAGTACCGAACAATTTATCACGCTTATAATCCTCTCAATTAAGCTTTTTAGTACTTTTACTGACCAGTGTTGTAATGCCATTGCAAAACGCACTGTGAGCACGAAACGCCTGCTGGGAGTCTCACTTTGTAGGAATACATTTGTTGATCGAAGGTAGTAATTGGGAACCTTGTCCCACTCCCGTCGGCGAGTTGGAGGACGTGTTGGTTCAGACAGGCCTCGGTCACGGGGACGAGGGGGTTATTGTGGGGGCACAATCGGAGTTCAAAGTATCCTACAAACCAAAGTATGTAATGACTAAAAGCTGTTGTTTAATGGGGCAGAGTGAGATTTACCAAGATGTGAGGCAGTCAAGTCAATCTGGACGTCGATGACTTCTCCTGCTTTATACTCTGCGGTGATGATCCCTCGTCCATAAACCCCACCTCCTTCATGAGCTCTGGGTTGAGCCTCGTTGTAAGGATCTCCACAAATCCCACACTTGCCACCGTTCGTTTGATATTGGGTTGCGGCACCCCCACAGAACCCTTGGGTGTCATCATAGTCGGGTTGAGGACTGAAGGATGCGAATTCGGGAAAGCGCCACAGGGTCCCGCGACCAGCAGGCTTCCAGAGTCGACCGTGTCCACTGACGTCTCCCGTCAAATAGACGGCAAGGACTAAAAATGCCCAAGTACGCATATTCCACACACAAAAGGAAAATGTTTTTAAAAAAGTCTTTTGTGGTTTGAGGGTAAAATTATAATAAAAAGGTTGGGCTGAGTGACTGTCGATTATATGTATCAAAAATGCAGCAATTAACACCTAAGTAAACGTTAGATAAGAAGGAAATCCGTACCAATAAAATATAAATTACGCGTTGTTCATCACATGCAATAATTTTCCTTGTTACATTCATCCCTCAAGGGTAATAAATTATATCATCCTGGATTATCACGTTAGGTTATCCAGGAGCCAGAAAGTTTGTTTGAAGCTATCCGTCTATCTTATCTGTATTTAAGTGGCGTCAGTGGCCTTCCCTGGAAAGAGAAACGTATCTAAGTACGTAACTATTGCATAGGATTTCACCATCTCCTCACCTTTGGACATTGACGTTTTTAAGTGGTTGCACAAAGCACATCATCATCCTGCCATAATAATGATTATCAACAAGTCAACATCGTAAATGTCTTAAGAGAGAAAATGAACGGCTTTAATTCTGGATTCAGTTTATGGGGTGGGATGAGATTTAGCAAAACATCATTAACTCTTATTTCTTTTGCGTAATGGCGTCAGTAAATGTTAAGCTTCGCAATTGGACTTTCATTGGAGGAAGATAACCGAGAGACTTTAATCATTCCTCTATCATTTGCTGTATAGAGAACCTTTGATTCATACGGTTTAGGCAAGTGGATTCGATCGAAGTCCAAAAGAACGCCGTTTTTTGTTGTCATGTGGAAAATCGGTGAAAATCTAAAGGTGAAAGTTCACCCTTAGGTTGTTGATTAGGTAACCATGAAGATGATAATAATAATTTTTCTCACAAGACAAAGTAGGCAGGCAGATCGACAAGGACTGTCATAATGAAAGCGTGCAGAGTAGAAGTGTGAGAATGTGAATAAATCATCCTCCTCCTCGTTTTTAGGTTACGTAACGTCCTCATTCCTCTACTCTTCTACACTTTTTTGTGTACCTCCTCCCCCTGCTTTCTCTTTCTTCCTTCAGTGTGAAATATATGTCACTTTTCCCATTTGTTCCCCTGACATTGATGGACAAGATAAGTTACGGCAAATGGGAAACATACATCTCTTTCTTCATGCTCAATGTTTTATGGGTGTATTTTTTACCAGTAGGACTTTGCCAAGCCCTCATCAACAGAGATGTATCTACCTCTGATACCTTTTCACTTTCTCCTCCTAAGAAACTTCTACTGCATACAGTATTGTGCCACCTAATTTAATTTATTGATCGAAAGCACGACTCAAATTACGTATAGAACATTCATTAAAATGCAAGCAGTGAATCTTTCACCTTTCCCTTCATTTGCTTCAAAAACCTAAGAAAGTGCGAGCTTAACAAAGGAGAAAGGGTGAAAGCACAGAATTAGGCGATGATATAAAGGAATATGTGATAAGAATTCGCAGACTTTCACTTTTCCTCTTGAAAGGAAAAACTTTCACTTTGACCAACTTTTTTCCTCTAAAAGTTGAAGTTGCCAAGTGGATAAACGTCCTTTCAGAGACAAGGTCAAGTTTCCATTCCATTCCTCACTATCAATCTTGAATAGACATTTTTCGACAAACAAAATACCTTACTTAATCCTAATTGAAAGCTTACGACTGTGGAAGCCATCTAAGGAGATTATATGTATTTGAAAAAGTAGGAGTATGACCTTGAATTGATTCCATGTCATGTCCATGACCAACTCCAAAGAGAGGATTGGGACTGGGACGGCTGCTTTCACCTAGTTTGGTGAAAAGAAAATACTTCATCAGCAAAAAGGTGAAAATGAAAGCTTCTTTTCAAAGAAAAAGAACACTTTTATTTCCAAAAGTTCGTACTTTTTATACGATAATGACCTTAACAGACCTTAATCCAACCTAACCTGGGTTAGTATGCTTAAGTCAACTCTCACACTACCCCAAATGTATGCCATACTACCTTCCGCGTTGTCAAGTATACAAACAAGTTTAAAGAAAGTCAGCATGCGAATTTAAATTTAAACCAGCACTGCAATTAGATTAATTACTCTCTGCTCCGGCATTGTTCCATGTAATGTAAGCACACACTTAAGGACAAGTGGTTGTTGAATAAATTAAAATTACCAAGTCAAAACCTCTGTTTTTGGGGTACTGAAGTGAAGAGAAGAGAAAGTCAATTGGGAATTACACAATGCTCAGCCTGATAAAGTAAATAAATTTGTTTGCTTGGATGCAGTCATCAGACTTTGAATGAAAGTTAGTCAAGTGAAGTGAAAGTAAATAATTGGGAACTCTGTGAGAGAAGCTCATTGTCTATTCCTCTTTTAATTTGCTCACTTGATTTGAATTTCAATCACTGCATTGAGTATATTTGCTTGGGTGGATTGTCGTTGTCGCATCGACCAATTAATTGGAACTGCTTAAGAGTTGAATTACTTGAGAGTTTAACGATGATGATATAAGCATGCATTTATGTAAGGCGTTAGCTTAGCTTAATTCCATCCCATGTTTTGGAAAGTGTGGATGTGAAAGTGTGTTGCAGTGAAAGTGGATTGAATTGACATTGTTTAGCTGGCTTGAGTTGTTGTTACAATTTTGGAAACATCACTCTCACTTTGCTTATCTGATACAATGCATACTTGTGGTCAACATGGCATGGCGTATTACGCAAATCCCTCCGGAGAATATAGATTCCTTCCTTCCTGTCAGATAAATATTTTAGGCCCTGATCCCCTTTGTCCACACGCCTTCCTCTATAAAAACAGAAGAAGAAGCCATTTCATTCTCACTCTACCCCAAGCCCTTCTTAATCTGGTCAAATATTTAGTTCATTTCTTTACAGCCCTTCATTTTTATTATCGTTGCCTTGCAAACCCGTATTTTTGTAAGGGAAGCGAAAGACGAGACGGAAAGTAACTAAATTGGAGAAAGTAGAGCAAAGAGAGGAACTCACTTCGTTTATTTTCTTCATGCATCGAGTAATTTAAGCAAAATTCTCAAGGGATCTATCTCTAAATGTCTGCGGGAGAACATACTTACGAAGTTCAATCAGTGTGCTTTAAAGATTAGCGAAAGAAGAAGGCTTGGTTTAGGCCCCAACTTTCTCTTTTTTCCATTTCCTTCCACAATGACGTCCTTGCCTGACTGAGAGAGAAAGTTTTTTCTAGCGACCGACCGTCATCATTTTTGAATGGAGAGGGATTTCCTACTGCATTTTGTTACTTTACTTACTTAAGTTTTGCACAAGTTATTACTATGCAGATTAAAAAATCGCATCCCATCATTCCGGGAAGGAATAAGCAAAAAAGCATCTTTCTTGGAAGTGAATGAGGACGAGGAGGGGAAGCAATATGAAAAGGAGGATGTAGGATGTGGCCTAAAACTGATTAAAATGTAAAATGATTTCTCCTCCCCCAGCAGAAATAAGAAATGCTGCTTTTTACTTTTATGCTCTTACTTCCTATAAGAATAAAGCTAACTTTTTTTACAACCTTAAAAACCTAGATTTTTAATTTCCCTTTCTCATGAATGACTGAAAATAGAAAAGAGAAAGCAGGTGCCTCCTCTGCCTCAGCTTCTCTTTATGTTCTTAATTAGCTCGCATCAAATGAAATAAAGTTTTATGCCAGGACAGCACGCGGGGGAGTTCCCTAACAAAGGAACGCAGAAAAGAGCCTCTTTCGCAAATTAAGAAGGCCTTAAACGAAAAGCTCAAAACTAGGTAACTAACTAACGTTTATTATACCTACGCAGTGGTGAAATTTCCTGAGCAACAAAATGCGAATTGCTACACAGGGAAAGCTAATGAAGAATAGATGGCGGACTTTCACTTCGATGAAATGGGTTCAAATGATAACTTATGTGTACTCAGCATGCCACTTTGACGGCATTGAATCAAGTTCTTATCTTCTTGTGTTCCATCTGTTTTAATTTTAAACTTAGCCCTCACAATATTCGGACATTTAAGTTTAGCATCTCGCCAAGTCATTCTAAAAATGAAGCCATATTTTATCCCCCTTTATAATTTTTCTCAATTCATCCGTGACATTTTCCGTCTTGCTAAGTATGATTGCTATAAATCCTTGGGGAAAGTTCTTCCCATCCCCTGTGAATAGAGTCTCTGCAGACTGTTTTTTTACTTAGAAAGCCTGCCTGTTCACTTTGCTACAGAAGGAAACAATTCAATTTAATTCGCAGTAAATAAAAGCCCATAAGTGCACTCATCTTTTGATTTCCCATTACCCAAGGGAGAATGAGGTGGGAAGTGATTGTTTAAATGCAAAAACCTTGTCTGAAAGAATCTTGAGTGAAAGTAAGTAGGAATAGGTGTAGGCCTACAACTTTCTTTTTGTGTACTGTCTTTGGCAGTAAAACTGTAATAAAAGCTTCTTCATAATTTTGTTCGATACAAAACGAAAGAATGGATCTAAAAATGGTAAAGAAGAGGAAATGAAAGTTTGAAGGAATGAATGAATGGGTGATTGTGTTTATCCATTCATTCGTCTGACTGAAGTTCCATTCGTGTTCATTCATCCTTCTGCATTTCCTTCC
Organism: Isotomiella minor; assembly: GCA_034696445.1. Taxonomy (NCBI): domain Eukaryota; kingdom Metazoa; phylum Arthropoda; class Collembola; order Entomobryomorpha; family Isotomidae; genus Isotomiella; species Isotomiella minor. The sequence continues at coordinate 29,343 of JAQIWU010000216.1, forward strand.
TTTGACTTACCTTTTGTATTTATTTTTGACTTAAAAATAGAGTATGGAATTAAGCTGTCTCACTTTTTCTAAAAAAATTCATTCATTTTCGATCATTTATATTACATGGAGAAAGCACCGTAGTGGTGAAAGGAAACCCAGGTGAACCTTCTCCCTTTTATTGGCCTTATTGCTTTCTCATCCTGACTTCGATTAAAAGGTACACACGTATAAAATACAATGAGGAGATAAATTTGTAATGGGCAAAGGACTGACTTGATGAGATGACGTAGAGGAAATCCAATAAAACGGATCCAGGATAGTGGGAGGAAGCTGGATGAAATGAAGTAATCAATTTATGTGATGAAAAAACAACAGGAAAAAACCTATGACCAAAGTGAAAATACAATGAAAATGTGTGTATGGACCATGGATTCTATAATGGCTCCTTTCTCCATCCATCCATCCTCACACAAAAGAATGCGGCTGAACTACTGAGCCCCATAGAAGATTGTACATACATTGTACTCTGTACACGTACAAGGGTTAAATTGCTTTCGCCTTTTTTTCTTCTTTCCTCGTCTCATATATTTTTAATCGATTGCCTTTACTGGTCTATAAAATGCGCATTACACTACAAACTAAAGTACAATGGCTCTGCAGTGTGTGTGTAGTGCCACCACATGAATTGAATGACGCAAATTGAAGTTGGGTGGAGAGATTTCAGATGTTCAACCTAATTGTCAACTGACTGAATTACATTCCGCCTTTCTTCGAAGCCCAATTGAATGTTTTCTCTTCATCTTTTTCTTGTTTGAAGAAAATTTATCAATGGATTTATTCACGGATGAATGGATTGTTTGATGATAGAAAAAGAATCGGTTTAAATTTTCATTACGGATGAAAGAACATTTCAAAAGGAGGAGAGAGTCTCGGTGGTTTTATTTTATCATCTCATTTTCATTTCCTTCACCGAATCTTGAAAGGTAAAAGTTCAAAAACCAAACCCTTTGCATACCTGCTTTCTCCAGACTTAAATTATGTATTGGCATATAATTTCAGCATCCAACGAAGTGAAATAAAGTCACCAGGGCGCTAAATCCAATCTAGGTTTGACAGAATGATACCATTAGACAAGATTGAAAGTAGCTTTTTCTTCCTCTGATATCACAAATCCAAATCCCAACCCACTCACAGGTGCGGGGCGAGGTTAGTGTGTCATCCTATTGATAATAAATCCCATGAAAGCTATGGGGATTTGTCATTTGTCACGGAACCAATAAAGACGAAAAGCTATGTATGTCCTCATTTGTTTTGCACGCATAGATTTTTATTCCCACTTTACACGAAATCTGAATATAGCTTTCGTCAGTCCACCGTAAGATAAGGTATTGATCAAAGTACTTATCAATCATGAGCAGGACATCCATAGGCATCACCTAAGAACTTGTGGCATTCAAATGCGCACATTCTGCTTTCACTTTCTCTTATTCTCTGGAAGACCCATTAAAAGAAGATTTGAACAATCCAAAAAAAGAACTATAAAAGAAGATAAAAATGATGAATCGGTTACAACGACGAGGGAATAAAATGCCATATTATTTTGGGATATTTTCATGTTCGTGGTAAATTGACAATAAAAACCAAATCTTTTTGAAATTGAAGGGACCAACCAAACAAACAACCAGAAGAAGAAGGCTTTGCACGGGTGGTTTAGCCCATTCATAGAAAAATAAAAGGAAAAAAGACGCAAAAAACTCACAACATTTACAATAGAGACAGACAAGGAAGAAGAAGAAGATGGAATGGTACAGGATGTGGGGATAAAAGCTTCCGAACCCGGAACATTGCAGATAAGAGGCAAGAAGTGTAAAGAAAAGGAAGGGACGGAGAAAGCTGTGAAAGCACTCTGATCTTCTTATTCATCCGCCTTACAATAATTCCATTTCTTTGCATTGCATAAGGATTCATGGTATGACATTGAGTAGTGAGTGTGTATTCTTATGGAATTGATGCTGGAGAAGTGAATAAATGAATTTAGAAAGAAAGCATTCTTCTTGACACAGCAGACTTTCTCTTTTGCAAAAAATTATGAACCGTGGCAGAGTCTAATAAAGGGAATGTTTGTATGCCGCCTGCCTGTTAAAATTTATGTGTTCTCACCCACGAACTTTTTCCCCTTTGTTTTCAAATCTGGGGTGAGGATTAAGGAGAAGAATGATGAAGAGGTATGGGAGAGAAAGCAAATGGACATTGAAGAAACAGATACGACCAACGTAAACAATTTTTTGTTGATTTTTCCACATTTGGCTTGTGGGTTTCTTACTTTCACTGCAGAGTACTCACATTACCAACCTACATTCCTTAACGAAGAAAGGAGAAAGTTACAAACTTTCACTTTGGAAAAAGAAGATCGAGTGTATGGATGATATTTATTTATTCTTCTCCTGTATCCTTGCTTCCTTCTCTTAGCTTTCTGTTGTTCCCTTTGTTTGACATTTGAGGGTGAACCGTTTTATACCTGGTCGTACATTTGTCCCTGTCCACATGGGCATGAAATTTTATAGTAAATATGTCGCGTAATAAAACTCAAAGTCAGGGAGGCGAAAGTATTTTATTTGAAACAGTATCCGACTTCCTCCTCCTCCTCTTTCACTGATCGATATGACACATTCCAGCTTGACTTGACTTGACTTTCTCCTTCTTCATGAACATACGTATAAGAAGAAGAATATTATGACTGTTGCATTGGAATGAGAAACTTCAAGAGCTGAAAGGGATAAGGAATCCAGTATATATACCTACGCTTTTATGTTCCGTGACAACGGATCACGTAGGCCATTAAATTACATTCTGGTCATGAATGTTTATGTACTACTTTCACTTTCACTTGCAATGAAAATGAAAATGTTGCCTTCTTGGCTTAAACCACGGTTGTTATTCCACTTTCCTGGACCGTATAGGAAACCAACAACTACGGAAACGTGTGCCATGTACTGGATAAT
>JAQIWU010000217.1:0-32309 GCA_034696445.1 Isotomiella minor
GCGCGGCATGCAGGCGCAGGCAGTGGTGTCCGTCCATCATTCAATTCACAAAAGGCACTATACTACAAGCAAAAATATATAAAATTATAAAGCTCAAAAGCCAACTCGCAAATTGTATGCAATGCTTACTAAATGCACGAGGTCACCCTTCCCTTTCCTTTCTCTCAATAATGTTAATGGTCAAAAAAGCCAATCCTAAGTCCTAAGTTGAGGCATAAGGGCTCGATCGAACTCCCCTGCTAACTCCGATTCGAATTCTGGACTGACCAGCTTCTTCAATCAACCACCATGCACCACCTGACCATACACTCTTCACTTTCCCCCCGGCTTTTTGTTCTCTTTGCAGCGTGGGGGCATGAGAGTGGAGTGAAAGTTTGAGACTCTCTGTCACGACGACGTGAATGAATGGAACGAAGCTCACGGAACGGAGGACATTTTCCCACAATTTTCCCACGGCTTTATTTCTTATTTCTTCTTCTTTCCCTTTGTCATGAGCAACAACAAGAATGGCATGGAATGAAGAAGAATTATTATCCTCTTCTGTCTTTTTAATTTGTTTTTTCCTGGTTGCATTGATTTGCTCATGCAACGCATAGAGATAGATACTTTTTCTATCCTTGATTTGATTCGACTTGAATTTCGGGTGCGGCTGTTGTGTGATTGTATTTTCTTTTCTTTTTGGTGTGGCATATGAGGAGGATGATTGGGTTGTTGCGCATATAAGAAAGTTTAAATATTTTATTTTGTGTGAGGCATGGAGGAATGGATGGATGATGATGGTCGTGGAAGGGAAAGGCCGTGAGTATTTGAGCGTGTTTGGGTGTGTTCCTCTGCGTATAATAATCTTTATTATGGTTCCGTGACGATAATTAGCACTTGTTGAGTTTTGACTTTGACTCTGACTCTCTAGACTCAAAAGCAATCCTCTTTTATGTTATTGTTGTGGGATGCTCGTCAGGTATGCCGTGTATCCAAGTATCCCGGAGTCAGACGGACATCGCACGGCAACAATCGCTCATTCCATTCCGTTTTTTTATTATTTAATTTCGTCTCTTCTTTCTTCATTCCTCTCCATCATCATCCAGACGCCTTCTCTTTTCCATCATCATCAGGTGCAAGGTGCGTGCGGTGTTACTCCAGGGTTCTCGAACCTATAGGCTCCAACAGGTGCCCATAAGCCTCATTGAATTATTCTGACCCACATTCAACATTGTCTTGTCAGAAGGCTTTTCCATGTGAATGTAATTAAAAAAACATAAGAATTTGACTATTTCTCATTCATTCTCTGGAATTCCCTTCATCATTTTATGATGCATGTTAATCTGGATTGATTCCACATTCCGTCTCGATTTGTATCCGCTCACTCACTTCTCATTTTATGTGGGTTTCTGACGGATTGTTTGCCTGGACTGGATTATTTAAATGGATGAAAAAGCGGATGTGAGTGCGTGTGTGTGTATTCTTTTATTAAAAAAGCAGGGACGTTGAAATAAATGGCATGGCGTGAAGTGAAGCTGGAGGTAGAGGAGTTTTATCATCATCATCATCAGTCGGAAAATCTTGGGAAGAGTTCCCATTCATTGTTGAATATTTTTTATGTCTGAAGACCGTTTGTGTTGGTATGGATTTTTGTATGGTCCAGAACAAGAGGTTGGACCAGACTTTTATCCCATGTTCCTCTTTTTAATGTTTTATAAATTGATAAGTTAAGTAAGTAATTTTTGAGAAACAGTGCAAAGCAACGCCACCTCATCGTTTCGTAGGACATCATCAAGATATCAGTCAAATGTTCGATCAGACTTACTTAAGGAGTTGCATTTTAATAATTGAGGAAAATTACTATCAACACAGAAAAAACGCGTTCCTTTTAAGAGAAAGAAACACACCCACCTTAAAAGACAGACATCTAGAGAATCATTCAAGTTGGGTACTTTAGAAAGAAATACGGCCTGGCCTGGGAGTGTGTTGAAGAAAGCATGCATCGTCGTCTAGTCGCCATATTTCTTAGGATTGTGTGCGTATAATGACATAATTATTATAATATCAATAACATTTGCCCAAGTCACTTAAGTATTTAACTATTAAACTGTTCAAAACTAAGCTGATCCCATCATCATCATCACTATCCTCTCACTTTCTCCATTTGGAGCATTGCATCTTTCTTAAACATGTCTGCATCCTTCATTATCATCATATATTCCCTGGTTTATGTGCTCATTAAAGTCACGCACAGAGCACGACCACTTAAATTCCATAATAAAAACGTTGGCAAATTACAAAGTCCGCAACTCTGCCTGATTCTAAGGAAGACGACGATAGGCATTGTTGTGAAATCACCTCATCTTTTTTTGTGTCGCATTACATCGTCAGATAGTTATGGTGGACCAAGACACAAGGCCATGTCGTCATAGCATAGCCAATTTATTTATTGGAGACGATTGGCCATTGTTGGTTGTGAGAAAGGACTATCAATTTTATTTTAGGGCGGGGCAAGCTGAGAGCAGTACTAACAATGTAGCCAAAAGCTACTCAATTGGATTCATTCGATTGGGTGTGTCCACTCTTGCAGAAAAGACGAGAGTCTACAGCAACAATTACTATTGGCTGCTCTACTTTTGCTAGTCTTCATCATCAATCATATCATAATAGCATGGCCAGACTACAGAGAGATTCTTGCTCACTGCAGGGACTAAAAAAATAAATAAAACTCGATTGGTCACTCGTCTTCGACTTTGCAATTGGGTATTCTTTTTGACATGCAATGCAACAGAGTTAAATTGAGAAAGTTTGGCTGCTGCTGCGAGTGGCGAGTGAAAGAAAAAGGTGGAAACTTTTTAATCGTTTGATGATAATTGTTCGTTTAATCCAGTTTTAAACGATTTGACTTGCCTTGGCTTGAGGGTGTAGAGGAGGAATGTAGGCAGGGTTGAGAGAGAGTGATACAATTAATAGGCAATAAATTGAATTAAACGATCTGGTTTGACTACAAAGCGTGTAATTTACGAGTCCACGCCTCGCCCTTCTGAACAAACTGCTACCTCTCTTTAGCGTAGCCAATTTGTCCATCTATCTCTCTCTCCTTGTAAACAAACCGAATTATCAAGTCTGATCGGCTCATCTTCATCATCATCAACAGATCGAGGCAAAAGCAAATCAATCGAAGGGAGATTGGCTGTGGCGATAATAAAAAAAGTAATAATGAAATGATGATGAGACGAGGCTTTGGGTCCGATGTATGGGGTCCGATCACATCCACTGATATCACTTCTTTCTCTTTTCTTTTTCCACGTCGTGTGAGAGGAAAGAAAGTGATGCCCTATTGGAACTTCGGTTTACATTAAACTTCGGGAACCTTTGAGTTTCTGAAACTTGGACGCTGCTAGTCGTCAAAGTTTGGTTCGGAAATATTGAAAGATGAACCAACTCACCACCTCCCTGAGTCTTTATGTGGACTCCCTTCTTTGCACCTGCTGCTGAGTTATTCAGGTCTGAAACTCACGACCCTCTTTGTTCGTCACACCATCATCCCCTTTCGTCGACTCCAATCAATTCAAATTCACGTCTTCATCCTCTTTATGTCTTCATCCCATTCTTGGTGCAACCTCATCTATTTCACTATTCTATTCAATTCAATGCAGATGAATTCAATTCACCCCAAAAAATCCTCTCTGTGCGTTTCCTTGATTTAATAGAAAAGTATGGCACGGCAGCAACAGTTAGCAGCATATCTTTTGGGTGGCCTTTCTTCGATAAGAATTTCACCACCTACGCCACACACCCACCAACCAACCGCAACCACTACAACTTGACTCATTTCTCACGAATTTCTCTTTATAAAGAAGCTTTTATTTGCGGATGATGATACATTTTAATTAATTAGACATACACACATTATTATTATTCACACTCGGTTTTTTTCTAGATTGATTCATCTCTGCTCAAAGCACGAATTGAATGAATGAAGGAATGAATGCTGATTATTACGGTTTGGTTTTGAAACTTGCCATAAAAAGAACTCTTTCCGGAAGTAAGGGAACTCAAAGCTAGTGGCCTTTTTTAAATGGTGCTTTACTTACTTTTTTCAATTCATTCAGTGAGGCCATGACATGACACGAAAACTGTCAATGAATGAATAGAATAGGCCACCCGGGTTAAATTAAGACGGCCTCTTGACAGTGTTTTAAATTGGAGCTGTGAAGGTAATTAGTTAGTGAGTGAAGGTGTATTGCAGCTTACAATGGGGAATGCCTTGTGTTTGCAAAATTTTAAGTACTGCATTGAATTATGCGACAGCTGAATACATTCTTGTGGGTTCTATTCTTGGTTTTTGTAAGTAAAAGTAGCAATATTTAAATACCAGCATTTTAATAGTGTGTGGTTTGTTGGTTGGGTGGAGCACAGGATTTGGTCACTATGCTATTTAAGGGTTTGGCAAAGTAAAGAAGAAAACCCTCGTCTTGGCTTTGATGATTTAATGTTAACTAAATTGAATACCGCACATACGATTCTCTCCCTCTCTCCCTTATTTGCATAATCTGTTCATTTACCCAACCAAACCAAAGCAAGCCAAAACTAAAAGTCTTAAAAACCAAAAAAAAACCAACATTTTTGTGCAAAAGAAAGGATCCTTCACAACAGCCGTGTCTCACTTTGCCTCTCAAAACTTAATTACTAACAAACAAGCTCAATTCATTTTGACTTAAAATTTCTAGTGCTCACACACTTCCTTAAACATTACACTTTTTTATGTCCCATGTGTCGTGTCGTGTTTCGATGCTTCATCAATTCAATATCACTGGTTGACTCTCTTCTCTCTTGCTCGTTAATGAGTGAGTGTTTTGAGTGTGAGTGTGTGAATTCATGTGAAGTGGATTTGAATTTTTATTTGAGAGATGTGAAGAAGAAGAAGAAGAGAAGATTTGTTTGCGTTTGAGGTAAACCTGTTGAGTGAGTTTTGAGTCTTTTTCACCAACTTTTCCATCAAAAAATTTATATGGACGGAGAGAACACAACTTTTTTATAATTCAATATCGAATAAAGAGAAGGACCGGCTTTTCTTTTTCAAACATTCAGAGATAAATTGCACTGTACTGCGTTACGTTGTGTGATGTTAGCATAGCTAACAAGCGTTTTGTTGCATGCTGCTTTGTCTTTGACTTTTTTAACAAAATATTATTTGGCGAAAGAAGGGGAATCTTGTCTTCTTCTATGCTCATTAATCTCTCGACGTTAAAGACCTAATGCTACATTATAAATCCAGTCTTGAGACGTGAACTACCAGAGGACTAGATTAATACAAGCCATTGGGAATTGTAATAACTTTTCGTTATTTTGCTATTTCATATTATGCATAACTCGCATCATTTTGGAACTATACTACCAATTCAGAGCATAACATTGATGTCAAACAAGACATTTGTCTTTATGAGACAAAAACTACTGTAGATGCATGAATATTTGCTTGCTAATACTTATGGAAACGCGAAGAGGTTGATGAAGCAAATCTCTACAACATCCATAGGGGTGCCTTGAGACTTGGTGGTATCATGTTCGATTACGACTCGAGTAAATATCAACTTGGCAAAACAATGAATATTTAAGAGAAATAAAAAAGCCGACAGGGATAGAATATATGTGATGGGATAGAAAAAGTATTATAGATACACACCAAATATTTTGATCATTAGTTACTGCATTCCTTCCTTCATCCATGCTGACTTTTGTTTTCCTTTTTTCAGTTGCAGAGAGACGACGCAGGGATGAGAAGATAATAGGAAGAAGAGGCATTTGAAGCAGTATGGTGGACTTTAAAGACATTTAATAAGTTTAAGTCGGGAGGATTATAATATTTATTTTGTGGGGAGTGTCAAGCAGTAGATGCCGAAGGAGCGAATGCGTCCCCCCAGAATCATGGGCTCCAAGGAGGTAAGCAAGCAATCCACTCGTGTTTGTGTAGTCAAATTCGGACTCTCTACATGAAGTAAAAAAGCAGTATTAAATGCAATGTTTGATGTGATTTGGAGATTAGAGAAAAGTATTCAAGTTTTACTCATTTTTGTTCATAAATGGAGTCGAGAATGAGAAAGCGCGAGGAAGGAAGAAGAAAGTCTTTGAGTTTCTTATTCAAACCGATTGATTGTCTGTTCGTCTACGATTTTTTGGGGCGTGTTGAGACATGCACTCGTTTGTTTATAGCACATTCCAAAGTCAAGTGAATGCATACGTATTATTATATGGATGGGCACAAGGCTACAGCTTTTGCTGTTAATTGATTTCTTGTAAAGTGAAGTGGTTTTTGCTTGATACTTGATGTGTGATGTCCCTCCCACTCCCATAAATTAACAACAATCAATCCCCCGTTTTTTTTGCATTTTGCATTAAATAAGATGAGTAGATCTGATTATTTAAGAGAGATTATTAATCTAGATGGGATGATGAGGAGGATTGAATAATATCACATCAAAAGTTCACAAATTCTTATATGCATTTTTGGTGGTCAGTCAGTCGGACAGAAGTCAGGTAGGGTTTGTTTGACGATGTTTAAAATCTGAATAGAATTAGTTTACTTTGGTTTGGGCAGACAATCATGCATGTGTGTAGTATCATAAAAGTCAAATGTGTACACTCATAAAAATCTTTATGGCTCGCCTCGCCTTGTATTATTATGCTTTTCTTCAAAGCAGCCCAGGCCCAGACGAGTAGCCTCTCAAAATGATAATAATAACGACAATAGCGAACCTTGAGAAATTTATTAAAGCATCGTCATTCTTCAATAGGTAAAAATTAAAAGTAGTCTCAAAGTCCTCCATTCACTGATGATGATTAATAATATTATGTGGACCACCTTTCTTTTAAAATGATTAGGGGGAGACGAGAGCTTGCCCTTTTAGCAGTATTTTTTTTACTGTTTAAGTAATCTTCTTACTGCATGTCATGTCATGTCAACTCATCTCGTTTAACTCTCAAGCACGTGCTCGTCATCTTCTTCGGCTTTTGAAGTTTATTATTTGTTGCTCATGGGAGATTATGATTGTTGGAGTAAATCCTTTGAGAAGAAGAAAGAAAGTTGCACTTGCTATTTTTGCAGAAATCAATAAAAGTATCATTCATCGGCATCTTCTTTGCTCACTTTTTACTTTCCAAAAAATGCACGTTTTTAAAACAGAAGAGGAGCTAATAAATGTGCAAATCAAGTCAAGTCTATACTCAAGTGGTCAATCCTGTTTAGGAATACTGTTGTTACTGCATATTATATCCTTATTATATGGCAGATTATTATTATTGCCAACAAAACAATCTTTTTCAAACTTGCCTTAGTTTACAAAAAATGCATCGTCCTTTGTCCTTTCTTATTTACATCAGATTCTGCTTTTTAAAATCCTACACACTTCACTTCCTTCCTTCCTCTGTCGTTGGTTGGTAAATTAAAAAGAGATACCACTCAAATTCTAAGAATCAATTAAAATTTTTAAGTAGGACCATCATCACCACTACATTCAAATCTTAAAGGTCTGCCAGCCTAAAGCAAAAGTTTAGCACAAGTACACTATTTGCTAATTGAAGCGTGAACCTCAGATCTGTTTTCTTTATGCCAATTTTAAAATAAATTTTAGTACAATTATTGCACTTTTATGCAAGTATGAAAGTAAAGAGCTTAAGCTTCAAGTTGAAGCTTATAAACTCTAGATATTTAAAAACCATTCTTTTTTAAAGTTCGATTCAATTAACATGCGGTGGTTGGTCAGGGCCTAGATTTTGTCACTATCGAGTGCCTCAAAATTATCATTAAATAAATCTAGTAAATACAATTTTTTCAGGCGTTATTTGGATTGGAAGAGGAACCGAACCGACTCACACAGTGGGTCACTTGCAATTAGCAGAGCAGTTTTTTTGAGAGACTTGATGTTTGTCGCCTTTCCAACTTTGTTGAGCAATAAAAACCATTGAGTTATTTCTCTGGTATAAATCAATCAAATCAAGTGACACATGGTCGCTCTTCCTTTGTTTCAATTTATTGCATTTATTTTTGAAGATTGAAGAATTTGTGGAAAGTAGAATTGCAGAGATGGTGTGACAGAAGATAAGACAGAAGGATTGCTGAAATTGCAAACTTATGTTTTATTTATTTATTATCACTTTTGGGGCGTGCAATAAATAAATGCACAACATGAAATAAATTTCCTGCCATCCCTTTAATTTCCGTCACTTTTAAAAGCAAAGCAAAAAGGAATAAGCGACCATTAGATAATTGAGTAGAGATCATGCCCTCTTCTTCTGGCATGTGCAAAGTGCAAATGGATGGGAAGATGCCAACGTAGAGCCCATACGTGCTAATGAATGAAATGAAAATGCAATGAATTGAATCAAATGATTTGCCAAATCTACACTTTTCTTGACGAGACTTGAAGAAGCGAAAGCTGTTGTTGCTTCGACGATGTCAAGCCAACGATGAGGATTTTTTTGACATGGAAAAATTATTAAAGGCTATTATCTGGTCTGTACCCTAATTAATTATTACCTGCTTGCTAACTGCAATCTAAGTAATTGCTTTTTTACATGAGCAGACACTTTGTTCTTTATAGCCGAAAGTAAAAGCTAAATGCAAATATTCAAAATTGAGCAGGTTTTGACATTTTTTGCACTTTGCATCAGGAAGCCATGCCAAGACAAAAGTGCGAAGTTGGGGAACATTATTGGTATTTTGATAATTGAAGATATTTTTCCTTTCTTTCTGTGCAGGCTGAATGCCCCCCGGTACAAATGGAGCCGGTGGATTTGACAGTGAACAAAATTACAGCGACCTCAAATCATCATCCTCTCAACCACTGTGACAATAATGATAATGGAATCGACCTCTCCCTCCGAAACGGTAGGTGAAGAAATATGCTATATAGTCAGTCTTCTTCAACCATTCATGGACAAGAAAAAAATTCAGGTTTTTTGAGCCGGATATTATTGCCAGATCAAATCACCACCACGTCTCGTCTCTCGTCATAAGACACAGAATTAAAATACTTTCAATGCAAGGCTATACAGCAATGTTTGACATTGACCTCACCTACCTCTATCATCCCTCTCTCTGTGTAATGCTAAATACTTTTGGTACCTCTCCTCTGCTTAATGCAACATGATTTTTTATTAGAGGAAAAGTCGTGAGTTGTTTTCTCTCCACCACCACCATTACGAACCACCACCCTTCATACATCCTAATAATCCTATGGCCGGTTCTCCTCTAATAAGTAAACTGCACAAGAAAAGGATAAGGTGCAAATAATAAATAAATAACCTTTTTCGTATATAATACGCTTAATTATCTCTTCTCCAATGATGCAGTGTGTAAATGAGTATCCATCCTCTTTTGACTACACTCACGCACATTTTGAAACAGGCAAGGGCTGCATGCATACCGGTAATAAAGAATATTATGTTGTGTGTGTGAGAAAGTGAAAAAGAACCAGATTTTACAGTAAATTGCAAATTTATATTTTCACATTTTTGAATGCAAAAATTGGATCGTAAAATTCCTTGGAAATTAATTTTTTTCGGGGGGTCAAGCAGTAATGCAAAGTCATCTCCATCATGACGTGGTCTAATGTTCAGTTCAGTAGGAGGAAAGTAAAGTTAAGTACGGCGGAGACTAGTTGAAAAGGTCTCGGTTAACCGGGGATTAATTACTAGTTAATTTGCTACTCAGTTGGACGTACTTAAGGTCAGCCTGGCTGCTCTTCTTCTTCTCTGTAGTAATAATAATGACATGACGGCATTCATTTTACTCACTCATTCCTCATTTTTTCTTTGTGCAGCTTGTTTCCGCACAGCTTAAAACTTTAGATCGCATCATTAAATTGCAATCTTCATGTTTTATAAGCATGATTTGAGTTGTTACTTAAATTGATTCGTTTTGCTCTTGAAACTCTTCTTCATTTTTTTTTGTCCTCACCTTCACCATTCATTATCTTTCTCTTTCTCTAGATAAATGAATTTCTGTGTACATGGTTTTTGTCTCCGTTTTTGGAGTTAAATAAATAATTACTAATTGTTTTCTCACAATTTGAAATGAAAGGAAAAAATGTGGGCAAAAAGTTAAGTGAAAAGACATTCTTTCAGTAGCAATAATATGACTCTATAGCAAAAGTCATAATAGCAAAACACAGTTTTGACTTGGACCAAAGTGAAAATGTGACATTGACATCATTTCGGTAATTAACTTGAGGATTTGGATTGCGCTTTCATGGATCGAGGTGTTAAATTGTACAACGTACAAACGTACAAATTGTGACGAAATGATGAAGGAAATAGAAATGCCCTTATAGAGTGGGAATAATTTTTCCGGACCATGTGACATGATGTGAATGAAGCAAACATCATGACATGACATGAAAGGGATGACGTGAGTTGAGGTGGGAGTGGTCTTATCATTTCATGTAACGTAACAATTCATTGTGTCTTGAGGCCTGGTAAAAAGATTCGGACTTTCACCATGCACAATTTGCTGAAGAATGTTGTGTGTGAGATGTGAGATATGAGAAGATAATTCTCATCATGTGCACCTCCTTCAGTCTTTGTATAAAAAGATGGTTACTTTGTTGTATTCTTTTTTGTGTAAAATATTGAATACTCATCAATTCCTTTTGGTATTTGATTGAAATGAGTAATGAGTCGTCGTATATTTCGATAGTATCCATATCCATTCAAATGGTATTAAGTTTTAAAAGTAGTGTATTATAATCCATTTAGTCCAGTTAGCTTAGGAGCATAGAGTGTTCGGTATTGTGCTTTGTTTTGTAAAATAAAATGCAGGCATGCAAAAGAAGAGGTCTTTCTGAAGCCAAAATCTTTTTATGTAAGTCGAGGCCGATATGAATGAACGATGCTGGGCGATATTGTTATTGGGATGGGACAACAGGTTGTATTCTTTATGCAATATTATGTCATTTGTACTTGCGTGTCCGTCTGTTTGTCCACCCACACACACACAACTTCTATACAAGTGCTTTGGGGCACTTTGAGACTCCAAGGAACGTTTCATCTCTGACAGAGTTTATACAAGAAACCTTTGTTGCACCGGTTTACCAATTACACCACACGGATCTCATAGCTTTTACAGCCCATGTGTGTGTGTGCAACTCACCTTCGCTTCAAAAAAGTGTGGTTAAAGTGATTAGTTACTGCTTCTCTTTCTCTAATTGTATTTATTTTTGTATTTGCCTTCTTCTGCATATGGGCTGACCAAAGAAGAAGAAGAAGAAGCACAATAAAAGATGAATATTATGAAAATGAATAAGTATATGAGCAAGGGTGCAGCGTCATTCTCACTAATCAGCCAATTCAAATTGCAAGTCATCCCCACACCTCACATCGTCTCAATCTCAATCGCCTCGGCCAGAGAAGAGATGAAGATGAAGAGTCAGTCGGCCTCGCCTCGCATTTACTTCCATAAAAGTCTCTAACTGAAAGAGATCCTCGCCTTTTACTCATTTGCTTGTTTTGTTGGTTTAGTTACTTACGAAACCATAAATCCAAAGTGTGCAAAAAAACACAATGTCTCACAGTGCCCCTAAGAATGAGGCAGCACTGAGAATGTTTGCTATTTGCAGGAGAATCCGGTTTAAAAGGAAAATTTGTCGGGTTAAAACTTTTACGGCTGATGTATCTATAAAACAAGTATTTAAGTTGGATCGGATTAATTACTTTTGCAGAATCTTGTTTTATTTATTTATTTATTTATTTGTTGTTTATATTATGTAGAACAAGAGAATTAAAAAAAAGTGAAGCGAGACGAAACGAAGGTTTGTTTAGTCCTTCTATAATACCTCATCTAATCTCCTAAAAAGCAATAATCAATCAAACAGGTTTTGTTCTTCAGGACTTTGCTTTGCTTAATATAATTTATTGGTCGTTAATGCTTTTATGTCATTTTGGAAGAAGACTCTCTCGAGTTCTTCTGTCTTCAAGTTTCTCATCAAAGGGTATCATGCTGAGTAGTTGGGACACTGCGAGGCTCTATATGCATTTTATTTTTTTCTGATTTTGGGAGCAAAGTAAAGTGATCCATAACAGCAAAAAATGTATTTTGGGTAAAAGTGTTATGGCACGTTTAGAAAGAAATATGCATGCATGCATAGAAAGTGCAATGATTGTAATTATCTGAATTAAGTCCTAAAATATTAATGAGGATGAATGATATAGATTGGTACATCCTTGTTGGAAATGTAAGGATCCTCCCCTTTTGCTGTAGGAGACGAGAGTGCGTGAGTGGGACCCCCGCCATCAACGACACCAAAAGAATATTAATTAGTTCAAAAAACTTGAAGAAATTCGATTAAGCAACCAGAAAGAAACGAACCATTTTTGTTACAAATTATTCTTTGCTCGTTCACTACTACATGCTAACTCCTATTGCTTATAGTAAATCAAGAAATTGTCAAATAAAGTGCCAGAAAAACTCACATGCAAAAAGGTACTTATGGAGGAGTCGATCAAGGGGTCGTCCCTAAAATAAGGCTATCGACACTTCGTCAAGTAATAGATTAGTAGTGTCGATGAACAGTGCCTTTTGATCATAGACAGAGGCACAGTAGGTTAGGACTTTTCATGCTTTTGATCGAATATTTTTATTGGGGTACTTTGTTGAGACAAGTGAATGGATGAATAATGCACACCCAAAACAAATTATTACGATTAAAGGTGAGTTTGGCATTTTGACCCAAGTTTCGTCACGACACGACATGACATGACTTAACACACCATGCCTTCCCTATCACCCGTCCAATCATTCGTTCGTAGTACATTCATAAGCATAGGAGGATGAAAAGGCTTGGTTTTCTGAAGGATTTAGATTTACGTTATTGCAATTGTTACTTAATATAAAGTGGACGGTCAGAGGGCAAAGTGGAGTAAAAGTATATATAAAAAAATAATCATCTTTGGAAGAGTCTGTAGTCCATCAACGCCCTATCCTCCCTCCTCCTCATCTTCTTTTCTTTTAAGTCAAATCACACACTTTACATTTTTTGTATTATTATTATTTATTGCTGAATGAAGATGAAGTGTGCCTTCCCTGCCTATGCCTTGCTCAAGTGATGTGATCCTGCAAAAAATTCATCGTGAATTTTGCACATTGCTTTTTTGTCATGTGGAGCATAATAATTTGTAACCTGCTCTTCTGAGAAAGCATCATCAAGTAGAAAATATAAAAGCGTGTGCGGGGTGAGGTGAGGTGAGGTATTAAAGGCGTGGTGGATATCATCTTAAATATTCTTGCTCTTCTTGTGGGTATGCAATGGAATTAAAGAGCTTTTTAAAACAATAGAAATATGACAATGGCATCCCACCCAACCAACAACCAGCATACCAACGAAGAGTTGGTATAGGTACCACTTCTCAGCATACACCACCACCAGGACAAAATGCGACAATAATTCAGGAACAAGCGTGATTTGATAATGCGGATATGGTCGATTAATTTAGAGATAAGCAATTAAAACTTCACCTAGTTTTTTGTAGCTAGGGCCCAAAGTGTGAAAGCAGTACTTGACTTTTATGCCAGGAAGGCGTCTTTGATAGTTCGAGAGACGAAAAAGCATAGGTAACGTAAGACAATGGGAGAAGAGGAAGATATTTTAATGAAAGAGAGCGAACGGGGAAAGAAAGAGCGTGGGAAAGGTGGTGGTCATCTCCTCAAATAATAATAATCATCATCATCCTCATAATCATGAAGTGATCATCGTACAAGAAAGCGTCTTTCTTTCTGTGGTATCATCTCGTTTTCTTCTTCTTCTTTTATTATTCGCTATTGAGTCCTCAGTACCAATTTAAGAAAGAAAGAAAATATCCAATTTAATGTATCATCATGGATTTGGATTGTAACTAACAACTAGCATCATTTCATACCCTATCATATGCCTCATGACATGACATGATGAGCCTGCCAATGCCGAAAAGGCATAAAGCAACAAAGGTGCAACAAAGGGTTTTATTATTATTGTTATCTTTGCGATAAAACACATCAATGAATGACTGAATGAATCAACTTTTTTTATTCTGCCTCTATTTTCTTTGATTTTCTCGTACTTTAGCGCAGCTCGTAACCACCAACATCGTTATAAAAAGCATGCCATGTCATGTTATCCATCCAAGCTGCTTTTTTTGGTTATTGGTCTCTCCACTCCACTTTCACCTCGAGTGAGTTGGCTGGCAAAGGGGAATGGATTACCTACTTTCACTATTATGCACGCAGGTTTGAGAGCTAATTTTGCCATGATTTGATTTAGTCAACCCATCCAACTTTCCGTCAAATTTAATTTGGAGAACAAACCGAACAGCCAGACAGACATAAGGTACGGCTTGAGCAAATTATGATGATGATTTTTATCTTCGTTTATTGAAATTGACGACTCCCCTTCTCCCTCTCTGCATGAGACTGATGCTATCGCTATATCACCCTTTCCGTATCATCATCCACTGCTCTTAATTTATTTTAAACAATGTCCACGTCTCTCAATACCCCATGATTTGTGTGCTTTTTGTCGTTCCTTCTTGTCGCAAAATAAACTCAAAGCAAAAGTAAAAGTGGTCACATCATCATTATTCAATTGTCGCACGAAATGTGCAATCCATTTAGGATTTGAGGTACACTTTTAGCTTTTAACAATGAACATTGTTTGTTTGTTTATAGTTTGGTTACATCAAATCTGCTAAATGAACTGGTCAAAACATAATGAATGAAAAAATGACAATCGCTTGTTGTTGTTGGGTCAAATTAGCATTTTCTTACAATTGAGAGAGGGGGAGAGGAGAGAAGAAAAGTATTGCACAGGCAGGCATAGAGAGTCTCTTTAGAAGAAGAGAAGATGGAAGATTATTATTATTCTGTTATGCTTGATTAAGTGTTCTGTCCACACAATATTATCATCATCAGCATCATCATCATTCACTTTGTTCACTTTGCTCTCCAACAATGCAAATCCAATGCAATTTAATAATAACGCAACATTGTTCAAGAAGATGTTGCGGATATCTCCGTTTGAAAAATAGTTACTAGCTCTCAGCGTAATGTAATATAATGTGGCAAATCTCCCGTCGTGAGGAAATCTCATCTCTGAACAATCTTCTAGACTCTATGTTGAAGCACAAAAATTTCCCACAAACAAGAAGACGTTTTGTAAAACCATTTGTTTCTTGAGAAGTCTTATCCCTTTTGGGGTACTCAAAAAAGGATTTTACTTGACCCAACTCCACTACCATTGGCCCCACCTCCTGAATCCTATTTATTCGTGCGGACAAAAATAATAATTTCATTGTCGTTCGTGCATGATTTGATTTTTGACTTTGAATTGTCTCCGCAATGAAAACTATAAAAAAAGGAATGATTGACTGGACAATGCTGCAGCGCTTGTTTGTTGTAGTTTGTTGTGTGTCACTCCGGTCTGTCTTTTGATATG
Source organism: Isotomiella minor (assembly GCA_034696445.1). Lineage (NCBI taxonomy): Eukaryota > Metazoa > Arthropoda > Collembola > Entomobryomorpha > Isotomidae > Isotomiella > Isotomiella minor. The sequence continues at coordinate 15,444 of JAQIWU010000217.1, forward strand.
ACGTAACAATAATGAATGATTCACTATATTTTATTTATATTTTTGTTGTTTGGTGGTGGTGCCCTTGCTTCCTTCCTTTTTAAAATTCCATTTGTCACATTTCTCTCCTTGTTTGTTTGCAATAATGCAATTTGTTTACATTGCAAATATGATGGATGGTGACTGTTGCAATGGCACTAGGCTTTTTGGGGTATCAAGTCCTTTGAGAAATAACGAACTATGCAAAATCTCACTCTGCCCCGGTCAAAATTGCGAGTTGTTCTATGAAAGAATTGGATTTTTTTTTCTGGTTGACCCTTCTTAAAACAAAGAAAATGTAGCTTGTTTCAAGAGGAGCATCATAAATAAGAGCATGCATTATGCATTAATAATGATGGACAATGCGTCATGTATTTCTTACAAAAAAATGAAGGGTGGTTGGACTTGGTGGTGGGCAGCATTAAGCAGATGGAATGGCTTTATTACTTAATTACTTTGTACGATCATCCTTCTTTTACCTTGCTTTGTTTTGTTATTAGAAATGAGAGCAATTAAAGGTTTGGCTTGATAGAGATTTATGAGCCCTTCTAAATAAGGTTGAGGCCATTTGTATTCCTATTATTCTTGTGTCATCTTCTTCTTCGTCTTCTTCTTCTTGCATCTTCAAGAAAGAGAAAAACCTTCACTTCTTTGGCTTCTTGTATACTTTTTCATTTTCTTCAGTCCGTCCGTCCGCCAAGTAGTAATTTTGTATGGTCGGTGTCTGTGGTCATCAGGGATGGTCACTACACTACAACAACCACGCCTTTTATTTTCACACTTTTTATGACTTTGTTGGGGCATTTGGAAAATGTTCTACAACCCTTGCTAATTTGCCACTAATTTTACCATCATCCTCACGGTCTTCCCAAATGAATAAATAAGTGACTTATGCAGTTCGCGATGGATGATGGATCCTTCTCGTTTCAAGTTTTGGAGGATAACTAAATTACAAAAATGCACCTGTCCTCTCTTATGCAAGTATGAAAAATGTAGTGAATGACCACTCTCAGAAATTAAAATTACATTCACACAATTCACAGTCGAACTGTAATAAATTAGTCAAGTGAATGTGCTCTTTTCCATCACTCACTCACACAGGCAGTCATCACTACTTCGCCCATCGTATCATTATGACGATTCTCATGTTCCCCCTCTTTTCCTTTTGTTTCAGAAAGAAGAGGCGTCGTCGTCAATGGGACCCTTTCCACAGGAGGTGCTGCTGCTTCCAAGGGGACTCCTCACTCCAAGGGAACAAGGACTAGCCTCAAGAGAAATGGTTCTCCAGGCCAGGAACAATATAGCAACAACAACCACCACCGCTCCTCCCACAATAATAATGACAAGTCCATGCGGAACTTCAACTCTCTACCTTCTGTAAAGGACGCCGCGTCGTCTCATTTGTACAACAGTCACCTCCTTCATCATCATCCTCAGTTCAGCCTCCCACACCCTCCTCCCCCTCACCTTAACCACCACCATCATCATCATCATCACCATGCAATGTTCCTTGCGGCAGCAGCGGCAGCGGCCGCCGCGGCTGCAGCTCAAGCAGCAGCGTCGACAGCGTCGCCCATAGCCACCCCAAACATCTGCCCGTCTCCACCACCACCTCCACCCCCAACAACCACGGACAAGAATGACGTAGACCTCCTCAAGTCAGCCACACCCCTGCCTCTTCATAATAATCATAATCACCACCAACACCATCATCCGAGGAGGAAGAAGGTCCACCGCTGTGATTTCCAAGGGTGTGAGAAAGTCTACACAAAAAGCTCGCACTTGAAGGCTCACAAAAGGACGCACACCGGTGAGACATAGACATACCAAAAGTGCGTACATGTCAAGGGTGTCATATGTTTTGTTTGACTGTTTCAGGGGAGAAGCCTTACCAGTGCACGTGGGAAGGATGTTCTTGGAAATTTGCGAGGAGTGATGAACTAACGCGTCATTTTAGGAAACACACTGGACAAAAACCATTCAAATGTCATCTTTGCCAAAGGTCTTTCTCAAGATCGGACCACCTTTCGCTTCACATGAAGCGTCACTAAAAACTAAAACTAACACACAAGACTTGGGGGTGAACAAGACGAATCTCGCCAGACTCAAAAGAAAGCGTCTCTTTTTCAAACTTAATGTCCTGAATTCTATCGCAAGAATCTCGAACAGAAACACTGAAGATTGTACTTCAAATGAATTGTGATGCAATTAATTATTCTCTATTTTAGTTTAAGGAAGAGAGCACGATGCAGGGCACTGTGCATTTATATATCCAGGCTACTTGATTAATTACTTTTAGTTGGAGGATAGTCTACTTTAATGTGTCGATGATGATGATGATGATGATGACAGACGTGCCAAAAGCTCCATCCTGTTCGCTCGTAATTATGTAGGTACAACAGAAACGTATCCTGGTGCTATTATTAATTACACTATTCCTACTGTATGTTTGGTTTTGTATGTTACTCCATGAAAGCGAATTAGCGTTTAGTTTCTAAGTCTTTTCTAGGAAATTTTATTTTTTGTTGTCGGCCCAAGTAATTGACCTCCATAATTTCATTTACGTGCGTACCTACATAAACACTAAGAACTATGTCCTATTTTGTTCGAGAATATATAAAAACTACACACAACTTTTTCTTTTTACCAAGTCAGTCATCATGTCGGAAACCATAAGGATTTTAAAAATGTGAAGACTAAGTATTGAAAAATAAATAATAAAATCGAAATCAAAGTAAATTGTGAACTGGGTACTCATGCATGCGGTGTCCCCATTTTTGTATCTTTGGTTTTCTCGTCCCCTTTCGTTTCTTCGACACCCTTCTTTACGTTATTCTTTAGTTCTTTTTCCTTCACTCCCAGAGCCACGACTGGATTTGGACCAATGTCTTTTATCTGACCAGAACTAGAACTAGCAGTAGAAGTAGCATTCGTATTGGAACCAGCAATCGTATTGGAACCAGCATTCGTATTGGAACCAGCAATCGTATTGGAACCAGCATTCGTATTGGAACCAGCATTCGTATTGGAACCAGCATTCGTATTGGAACCAGCAATCGTATTGGAAACAACACTCGTATTAGAACTAGCACTAGCATTGGAACTAGAATTAGCGTTGCTACTAATCTGACTATAACTATGCCAAAGACTGCTGTTTTTAAAACTAGAGCCAGGCTCGGGATCTTCTTCTTCCACCTTTTGCTTTTTCTGTCGTCCCTTGTCCAGCTTTTCTAAAGCATACTTTATGGATCGACCAATCCCTGCTGTGAAGATGCCTTGAATGGTCTGCTGCATCGAGGATTCCCACACAATTTCCTTAATGGCGTTTCGAATAAACAGGTCAATGTTCGGCATGTAGCTTAACTCCGCCATGACCTCCTCCTTATCCGTTACCCTCGGGTCCCGCATGTTTTGACGACAGAGGCTCGATTGAAGGGCGATCGGCAGTTCCACCAAGTGCTTGAAACGGGTTTTGGTTCTTATGTCTTGGACTAGCTTGCCGTCATCGTCAATCTAGGAAAAAATAATGTGATTCACTAACAACTCAATGGAAAGAAGGAATAAGTACCTCGACGGTTGGAGACAGCGTTCTCAGAATAGGCATGTAAACCTTGTCAAATTCTTCCAACAAGGGAAGGACGATGTTCCTCGTCTTGTTAGGGTTTTCTCCCACTTTCATCCGTGAGTCACCTACAAGTCATGAAACCAACCTTCAAACACCGAAAAATCTGGAAGAGAATTGTTCACCAACCAAGATACGAAAGTTCCGTAATGCCATGGTACAGTGAATATCTGGAAACGGTCCTCCCCTTTTGAAGAAGGACGGCACGTACTGCAGCCTCGTGGTTGAAACGTATGGCCTCCTTGAGGCTGGCCGTTGCAGGGGGTTTGAGTTCCAGAACAGGCTTGTGGAGTCGTCCCGAGGCGTAGAGGAAGTTCCAATACCTTAAGTCTTTTTCCAGAATGGGTCTGTGGATGACACCGTACTTCATGAGGACATCATCCACCATCACATATGGGTTGAAGTAGACCCCACAACCCATCTTATTCTGTACCAAGGAGACGAGACGAGGTCCACCCCAGCGGAGGAAGGAGTAGTGGGACCGATTCTTGTTGGACCGCATGTTCTCAAGATGCCAAATGTAAGGGTCCTCCACGACAAAGATGACGTCCACCATCTGCAAAGAAGAAATGACTGTTACAAAAGGTTATCCTTCGTCACCATCATCGCTGTGAATACCTTTCCGGGTTTCTGAAGTTTTTGGGGGAAGACGGCGGATCCATAGGCAAAGACATAGGACGAGTGCCAGTAAGGAAAAAAACCCTTGACGAGCTGCTTCAATTTGTCTGCGTTGACTAGAGCTGCAGAAGTGGACATTGGTCATCTACTCTAGGACTGGTGGTGCCTTATCCTCTTTTCTTTTTCTTGTCCACCCGCACATGATACAAAGTTCAAACCCTTTCCCGGTCTCCCGTCTTTGACCCCGCCTCCTCTCGCTTGTGTCCGTGTCACCACCTGAGACTCATCGTCATCAAATAAGTCAGGTTAATGCGCCATATCCGTCATGATGATGAGGACGGTGATGATAAGACAAGATAAGAAGGCGTGAGTTATGTAGGTCAGGTAAGGAGTGAGGCCATTTTCATTCTCTCTCAGAAATTTAACAAATAATTTTATTTTCCGTATGTAAACTTGGTTGGTGATGATGAGTTTTATAATAATATATATACTTTTTATGTGGTAATCAAATCATCATGTCCACACTCACATAGATAACAGCAATAATTACTCACTCAATGCTTCCTTAATTCACTACCAACAACGGTGTAATAATAATAGACGTAATAATCAATAGTAATAATGACAGCAGTAGAGTAGATAAGTATAACAGTTTTTAGTAGTAGTACAGAGTTCCTCCTTCTCTTCTTCTTCTTGTGACAACAAGAATTGAACTGAATGTTTTTAAATTAAGACAGATGAAATAGATAACAATTAATAATGATAATAATTAATGCATTATGTATGTATGCATGCATGCATCTCATCCTGTTTGTAGGTTTAGGTTTCTTCTTCTTTGTTAGTTGACGATGACGACGAGGACGCACCGACGCACGACGACGACGATAATAATAATAATTTGATTTGATTTATAACAATGAATGATGATGATGATGTACTTTTAAAAGACTGGACTCATCTTATCTTCCTATCCCCCTTCTTACAAAATAAAACACTTCGTGCGCTTCTTCTTCTTCACCTGAAATAGACAAGTAATTAATTGGGAGGGCACAATCATCGCTAGCTAAGAGAAATGATCTGTGACTACGAGTAAACATTACAAAGACACTATCACTAATGAACATAATCATAATAATACTGGAGTACGGAGTATCATTTTCACACGGTGCTACTAAAAATCATTTTTGACAATGAAGGTTTGCAAAGTCTTACCTGTAACGCAGCTCTGGTGGCAGTTTCAAAGACCTCCCTGACCCCCTCCTTACTCTTGGCCGAACATTCGAGGTACGCAAAGGCATTAATTTTTTCTGCCATGGCTCGCCCCTCTTCAGGTTTGACAGGTTCCTGTTTCATCTTTGCCAACTCCCTCATCGTCGCGGGGTCATTTCGCAAGTCTTTCTTGTTCCCAACAAGAATTATCGGCACGTTTGGACAAAAATGTTTCACCTAACAAATGTTTCAATTCAAAGCATCGACTTTATAAGTTAGCTTGCTTCCATACCTCTGGATTCCACTTTTCCGGAATATTTTCAAGTGAGTCTGGAGAATCGATTGAGAAACACATGAGGATGACATCCGTGTCTGGGTAAGACAGCGGCCGGAGTCTGTCATAGTCCTCCTGTCCTGCCGTGTCCCACAGGGCCAACTCCACCTACACAAAATACATCTTTTAGCGACAAAGTCTCCAGATCCGAAGAGTGAGTTTCGCTTGATGATGAGTTCAGGGACGTACCTGTTTGCCGTCGACCTCAATGTCCGCGACATAGTTTTCGAACACAGTTGGGACGTAGACCTCAGGGAACTGGTCCTTGCTGAAGACGATGAGGAGACATGTCTTACCGCAAGCACCGTCCCCTACGATGACCAACTTCTTCCGTATCGCCGCCATGGATGTAAGTGTATAAATAAATAAAAGAAGACTGTAAAGGAGTTCTCTCTTCTCTAGCACTAGGAGTAGTAGACCGACTTTTTGTGAAAGACTAAAAGGACACCCGAAGACAGAAGGGACTCTTAATCCACTAATTAATTAATAATTAATGGATAATTACGACTGACTGAGTGAGGATGAGTGAGTGAGTGACGACGTTGTTGAGTTGAGAGAGGAATGAGTCAGAGACATGGACCAACCACTGATTTTTCAAGTCAGTGGCAAGGTATGCAACATTACTTCAGCAAAGCAACACTTTTGTACTTATATTTTGTCGGGTGAGAGAGGAGAAGAGTCGACTGTTGTTGGTTTTTACAGCCAGCAGAATAAACCGTGGTGGATGTGATGATATTGCAGAAGAAGAGAAGGAAGGAATTTGTAGGGTTAAATATATCTATGACTGACTCGCATGGGTTCGGAGGATGGGAAAGAGGGAGGGAGCGGCATCCCGGCTCTCGGCTGGGTCATCCACACATCCCGTCATCACATCATCCCAACCTCTCCCACCACCCCTAGACTCCGACCACACCCACAGTTTCTCAGCCAGCTTTGGGATCTGCACCCCTTCCAAGAGGCAATCCAGGGATCAGTCCCTTCAAACCACACTCTTCAGGTGTCACGGGAAATTTGTCCCCTCACCCTGGTTTCCCTGGGGCCCGAGAGCCATCTAGTGCCCACCGGCCTCTCATCTCTTTGTCTCTCTCAAATGAAGTGACCGGTTTTTTGATAAGTCCGATTGATGTGTCACATTATGAAATTTACAATTGATGCAGTCGATGGTGTGAGGCCGAAGGGACTTTTATAATCAGCTTTGTCCTTCGGTGTGGAAGAAGGGGCGCTCATGCTTCATGTGTATCATTGTGAACAGGACTGGGGCGAGATGAGACTTTGACTACTTGTTGCATGTCTTTTATTTTATTGAGGCCCTTGATGAAAAAAGCCTATAAAATCTCAGGAACATGGGATTCCTCACACACACACAAGTTCTTGAAATATGTCATGCATGATCATCTCTGCCAGAGTAGAGGAAGGAGTGAGGTAGTTCCCCCACACGTCCTTCGCTTCATCTCTCATCCCCACACCACCAAACCATACTGCTTAATTTATAGCAGCGGTTGAGAGAGTGAGAGTACCTCTGTACCACCTGCTTGGCGTTGGCTCATCTTATCTTGAGGAGTCCAATAACGTTATATAATAACTAGCTGTGCGTGGTTGCTGTGGCGTCCTTTACTTGTGTGTGTGATGTCGATGACGAAAGGAAAACACACACTTTTAAAGGAGTCCTTTGGACTTAGTTGAGGCACCCATGAATGAATGAATGAATGAATGAGGATCCCGATAATTGAACCATCGCATCATACATACACCTTAGCATGTGTCCATGTAAATGTAATATGCAAGTTATTTGGACGCCTTCGTCATCATATTGGATCCTTTTACAATAAGTACTCTGGTTTTTCACGACCAGTCCTCAGTTTACATTCGACAGTCTCCATTATCTATTTTTTGAAGGTGTCTTTCTTATCCTAAAAAATCTCCACATATCAACCAAAAATTTGTCTTTTCGCATGTCGCCGAGATCCGAATAAACAGGCTTGTGTTCCGTGATTATTGGTCTTATGTGCCCTCGTTGTTGGGATGGTGTGGTGTGAGTGGGCAATCAACTAATTAATTATTATTATTTAATTAGTTGGAGTTGTGAATTAATTGCTTGGTGTGTATGTGTGTGGATGCGGATGCGTGAGTGCGTATAGACGCAACATTACCCGTTTCCTCTGGATTGTGGATTATATCCATTTATATCGGACTCAGTAGTCATAATAATTGGTCGAAAGTAAAACCCAGGTAATTGAGCTTTATTTTGATTTGTACACATCTTGCATCAGCTTTTTTTGTTTTTTAGAGACTAAAAGTCATCGTCATTGATACCAATGTGTAAATGAAATGTCTGAATTTTTAGCCACAAAATCATTGTGAAATGATTCTATGTATACTCGTTTGACTATGTATGCGAGTTGTAATTATGCAGACACACAAAAAGACATGCCACAACAAATAAGGCGACCAGTTTTTTTGCAATTTTATAGACTACTTGGAATGAGACACATGACATATTTATAAAGACATACGTTATGCTAGCTATCTATATTTAGCAAGCAACAATCAATCGATCGATCAGAAGAGTTCATAAGAGTAATTAATTATATTGAGGCCATCGGTGTTAGGTTTCAGTTTACAGTTCTCATGCTTAAAATTTAATGTTTTACTGTGGCACCCAAAACTATTCCACTTTCCCATGCCTTTTTCTTTCCCAGGCACCGGAGTTCCATGAAATTGATGTTCCAAGAAAATAACATGGTTTTTTCGTCAATACGTTCTGGATGGGTATGAATATGAAATTGAAATAATTTTTCTCTTGCGATGTGGCTATTAGTCACAAGGGATGAAAAAATATGGGACATAATTTAAATAGTACTCATTTTGTTCCTTCCTCATGGTTTAAGAAATTGAAATTTTAATAGCACTCATACGCCACGCAATTTGAACTAACGCACATGTACGTGTAGGGGCACATGCTGTTACATCACCACCATCCTCAGTCTAGTTTAGCCTAGTTTGGTAAATAAGCAGAGCCGTGGTGAGGCGTTGTCTTTAATTTTTAATTTTCAAATTTTTGCTGAGATCTGATGCCTATCACATACTTATATCCATCATCCATTGACCAACACGAATTTTTTAACTTGATGCAGTTAAATATTTCACCTGACTGACATGAGAATGTCCACGAATATATGTACAAGGATTGAGTGTCATGGGTGGGTGTTGGTCATGTTATGTCATTCTTGTTGTAAACCAAAGTTATTCAAATTATGCACAAATAGTTTCGAATTCATTCATTTCACCCATTCACTCGCATGGTCCTATGGTCCTTGCCTCAAATTTACATTTTCGAAAAAAATAAGAGAGCATGAATGAATTGAGTTACACCATTTCTTTCCATATGAATGAATAAATTGTAACATTTTTGAGGCGTTGTGAGACTTTTTTTAAAGTGTAAAAGTCTCAGAGAAAATGAAGACATTTTACAACAAAGAGCATTTATTACTTAACTTGGAAATTACGTTTTAACTTAATATGAAAATGAATTGTTATTGGCCAGTCAGGAAATAGAAAGGACTATCCCTTATGCTTTTTAAAAATAGAATGAAAAGAGTGTCATGATTATTTTTCTCACAAACACAATACACTTAAGGATTGAGTTATTATCATTTAAATTGAATTTTTGAGACTCTCTTTAGGCCAGCTTCTTCTTATTATTGTTATTGGTATTGTGTTAATGGCTACATGACCACACAATGAATGATAACGATCATAACATAATGATATAATCATGATAATGATTTAATCCACATTTCGTTTTTTTGCCATCATCCATTCATTCAATCTTTATTTCCTATGCGTCTTCTTCTTCTTCTTCTTCTTCTTCCTATTCTTAGCACCCATTCCTTCCTTTCTTTTTCTCTTTTTTTGTTGACCACTTTTAATTTCACTTCAGTCCTCGTCACCATCGTCCGAACTTAATCATAGTCACAATAATCAGCATTTTATAAGTTGTTGCGTTTGAAGTCATCATCATTGTCACCATTAAGGCACGTTGCTACTGACTTTTCAAATCATCAACACGACACCGAAAATGTATACGCATGGGTCGTGTGAGAGCAATTTTTTTGTGCATGAGATGTAAAGCTGCGCACTTGCCAGAGGCACATTTGTTTGTTCTTAATGAGATGATGATGAGATGCGAGGTGCTTAATTAATTGGGATTGAGTTAGGTGTGACTCCCAAATAGAAGAGGATCACAGGACCATGACTGACTAAAGAAGGGTCTTTTGTGGGGCATTGTGGGATTACGAATTCGTACACAACAACAAAAGAAAAAAGCTTGTGGTAGGTGTAATTAATACCTACTAATGAGTTGAGTTGGTGGTTAGGCAAGGCACAACGTAGTTAAAGAAGATGTCATTGACTTTTAAGCAAGCAAAAGTACCAAAGTTGCAAAATGTCACCTCACCTCATCTCTCATCTCTCACATATTCCCATCATCGTCAGTCTACTTTATTTTTTACCTCCTTCTTTTCGTGTTCGCATTACAAATTTTACAAGTAGACAAATTTAAATTTAAGCTGACTAACTGACGTGATGCAATTTCTTCTTATTTCGAGAGAAGACGAAGACGCGTTAATGAGGAAGTTTGCTTGCTTTACTATGCACATTTTAAGTTTTGCTTTGGCGTTCTATTACTGACTTATGCGTTTAAGAATAGTAATTTATTAAGCATTTTTCTTTAGTTCAAAATCCAGGTCATGTCGCATTTATTGTGTCAGCCAGGACAAGTTCCATGAAAAAAAAAGTTTGCAAATAAAAAGGAAGTGATATGACTCATTGTCAGACCATTTTCTAAGTAGTGACACGCAGTTAATGTCAGTCGTCTTGTTAAAAACCTATCAGTCTCTCTTTATTACTTGTCTTTTTCATATGATTTTTTAAACTTTATATAAACCGAACAGAATATAGAAAATAGAATAAGTTGGTGATTATCGTCGAATTGTGTTAATTACGCAATACACTTGTAACTACTTTTTTTGTTGCACGCACGCATATAGTCTGCCTGCATCTTCCACTGCTTCCTCATTCGGCGCATGAAATGATCAAATCAAGTCAAAGGCTTGATTTGGATTTGATTTGGTCAACAAAATTTATAACAGCTTGTCAAGTACTTTACTTGCTGTTGCGGCATTGCAGAAATACTAACATGTCTACCTGTTTTGATTGGGGTAGTTTTGCATGATATTGACTGAGTAAATTCAATTCAGGTCGGTGGTAGCGAAGCACGTAGACAAACGTTGAAAGAGGGGGAGTTCAAAGCAATTGAATCTCCTGGACTAACCCTTTATCTTCGTTTTTAATGATAATAAAAACAGAGAATGGGATATTTCCAAAATTGTTTGATTGATGTCAATTCAATTCTTTAAATCTGTTGGAAAATAATGATGATGATATGATATGTTGTTAAAAATTAAAAATTTGGGTCAATTTTTTTCCTCATTTATATATCGATCATGTAAAAAAGTACGTTTTGCGGCTGTACATTGGCTCATCACACCACCATCGAAACATCTTTTGAGATTTGGTACTGTAACTTTACGGAGGGAGAGAATTGCGTTCTTCAAGTATTTTTATGATTGTAGTTTTACAACAATCATTTCATTACTATACGAACGAAGGAACGGAGGTAGGCTACCTACCTATGCACTTTTCTTATGTCTCATATTATCATTCCATTTCACGTTGGGTTCGTTATAAAACATGTTGGGCAATTTAAATTAAGTTAAATCTTGAATAATTGCATTGGTGCATGCAATGTGCATAGGTAATAATGCAATTCTCAATTCTGCATGCCCTGGTCAGCTTTACTACTCTCGCACACTTGCACATAACTTTGCATAATTCCTTTGCTTGAATCCAGATTATTTATTCAATTAAATTGAGTCAGCTTTTTCTCGTGAAATATGAAATTGAGATTTGTTCTGGTATTTTTGTGGACTAGAAATTATGTAAGAAAAAAGAAAGAATTTGCAAGAAACATACATGCATAAAACTGTTGTCACACAGAGTGCATGTCATTCATTCATTCATTCGACTGTGTGAATTTATTATAAAAAATAAAAACTTTTCAAAAGTAAAGAGAATGCTTTTAAGGTCCAATCTATTTCAGATAATATTCATATTATGTGTAAACTTACCTAATTAATTAGAAGCGCTGTGGTCACTCTGAGGTCAATCGATCAAGTCTTAGATTTTATGACCCCACCCTTAAATGCAGATACTGAGCGACCCGCCCTTAAGTTTGTATGCATTTTTACTTTCCTAAGTAACTCTGATAAAATGAGAGACAATACGAGTCCTTTTATAAAATCTTTAGGTTGCTCATTTTCTGTCGATAATGTGTATATCACTGAGATAAGATCTAACTATCATGATCCTTGCCATTCATAATGATGTGCTCTTAGCTGACCGATGAGTGTTGTTCGCTTCATTATTTAAAAACGTGAACTTCCTTAAACGCTGAGAGAAATGTGAAATGAGACAGGGGACGTCCTTGACACGCATTGTGGTGGTAGAAGAAGCATCGGCAACGAAAGGGAAAGACAGGTCAAGTCAGAAGTTAAAAAAGTTAAGTGCAAACACTTGATGGTAACGCAATGCAGCGTAATGTGCTAATTTGCCCAAATAAATATGAGTGTGCATTTGCACCTATTATTGTGTGTGTGCATGCAATTATCTTGTGCCATGCAGAGGGCACATACCCCATCGATATCCTTTTCCCTTTCTTCACATTCTCTTGAAATTTTATTGCACAAAATCAAAACTGGCAAATTGAATCGAATTGATCATGATTGTGGCAAATAAATGTGTACCTTGACTCGGTAACGATATAGTTTTGTAACGGATTTCCGAAATGCACCCAACAAAACAACACATCGTACCTAGGGCCACGCAACAGCGGAAGTGATGATGGTGGTGGATGATGCAAAAGACGAACAAGTATTTTCCACACTTGTTTGTTGTTAACTTGATGTGTTGCTGGGGAATTACTAAATTAAGTTAATTAATTTAAGTTGGTTACTGTACCGAGTGATTCATACTGACCATGAAAGAATGACGACACCAAGAGATCGTCGTGAAAGGAAGGATATAAGAACTTGGCTTTGACAATCGGGGCAAGTTGAGATGTGTCTAAATTTTGCTCCCTTTTCTTCCTTCAGACCTTCTAAATCCTTTTCAACGATGCTAAATATATACTTTTATTTCAGCTCACAGTCTGACCTAATTGCAACGACCAAATGAGTCCTATCCTTCGAAATCAATCGACTAATTGAACTTATTTGGTCTGCTTTTAGTCAGTCACAGATATCCAAAGTAGGCAGGACGACCACAATTGATTGTTCTGAGATAATCAGGATTGAATTTTTGTCACTTTCAAGTTAAAAATGGCAACAGTAGCTAAACAAGATAAACTGCTACTTTTTTGTTAATACAACAAGGTTGGCCATTATGAATTTCATTGTAACGTGTGAGTAGGTGTAGTCTTTGTTTGAACGCACAATTATTGACATAATGACATTATTTACCTCTGGATTGTCACTTAACAAATCTTTGAATGTATCATTGAAAATAGAGGAAACCCAAATCCAATATAGAATACCTCAGGAAGGTCTGGAAGTAGTTCAATTTAACATAATGGGTGATAGAAATATATCAATTTCGCTCTCAAGTAATTAGAGAACAAATCATTTATTTCCGAAATGTTGTTATCATCGCACAAGAAAGAAAGAAGGCATGAAAGATGGTATTGCAAAATCTCGATTTGATTTGATTGGATCTTTTTCTTGTTATGATTGAAAAAACTTTACTTTGGCCTGATTGATGAATGTAGTTAGCTCAGCAAGCAAGCAGCTTGCTGAATGCTGACCTGTTAAAAGTGTGATGTTTCGACTCGACGCTATTTGCTTGGCAGGTTAAATAAAAAAGCAATAATGCAACAGAGTAAAGTTGCCTCATCTTTTTATTACCTGTTTGCTGTTTGTTACTATTTATTTTACTGCTTTACAAATGGCATTTGAATTAGATAATAATAAATTGAAAAATGGGAAGGAGTGTGAGTCAAAAACTCCTCTTGGGTGCTGTAAGAGAGTGATGGGGGCAGTTTGAGACACTTCTTCATTGGTCTTGGGAAAGCCATTATTATGTCATCCTCGATATCAAAAGTACAATAAAAAGTAGCTGACAAAATGTGATCTTTGAAAGGTCAGATTGCAAATACGTGAAAAAGTGAAGGTAAAAGTATTGATTTGCAGGATTTATTTACATCACGTAACAGATCCTTTGTAACCCTTGTCATTTTACCAAAAAAGATGTATTATTTTATCACTTAATTCAAAAAGTGGTGATTGTCATTGCGTAACAAAGCCTTTATTTTTATTTTTAAACTTGTCACACATCACATTTAATTTGCAGTGTGTAACCATGTCCTCTCACACGGACTTTTTATACAAAATACAGCAGTCTTGGTCCGTCCTTTTCAATTTACCTTGTCTCGCTAATTAATTGATCCATTATGTACATCATTGCCTCATGCCTCAAACCATCATCAGCCGCATAATAATTACCTACTGAAACATGTATGACAATTTAAATGGTGTTGGAAATTAACATTGTACATTTTACATGACAATGTGCACAATCAAGTGCACCATAACCATAGTCAGTTAGATCAACCTTGTCTTTTCATTCCGTCCGTAAAAGCTAAAATACGTCCCCTTGTAGACTTCAAATTGTCATTTTTTAAGATGATGATGTTCCCTTCGTGTCGCATATCGTGACAATGTGATGATCTCTTTCGTGCAGGACTCATTTTCTTATTCTGATTATTTTCATAATTCAAGACGTTTCCCACGGGTTATTACACAATAATTTTTAAATGCCCATACATATCATCACGTCATATCACATCGTAACATCATCTCTTGTTTTGACGTCACTTCTCAAGCCAATTTTTTCTGTCCCATAGATTCGATTCTACATTCTTCTTCTTGTCTGAAGACGTATGAATATGAAAATGATGATGGAGGGGAAGACGTTAGCAGGACTCTCTCTGGTCATTGTTGTCTACGTTGCATGTGCTTTTCATCAAGCAGCCTCAGCTCCATCCGCACAGTCATGGTCTCCCTACTTTAACAATGGAAACTTCATGGATGTGAGACTGAGGAGAGCCGTCAACTCCACCAATTCCAAAGTGACTCCAGGTGGAGCCAAATCCAGGAACGCTTCCTCCTCTCCGTCAGAGGTAATATTCCCAATAAGTCATTTTCAGGCTGGGTAGACTAGACTTGGCACTTTGTCATTTGCAGGACGACATTGTGGACGTGTTGAGGGCCCTCAATCTGCCTGCCGATTTTACAGACGCTGCAGGACCAGCAAAAACAAACATGCAACAACGATCTGTCCCATCTTCCACCAGCACTACGTCCAGCACTACAGGGAGGAGCCCTGCAAGCAGCAGTACGACATCTACCAAAAGGAGCACTAGCGCCAGTACCACCAGCACTACTACCGGAAGATCCTCTTCCTCCACATCGGCAGAGTTGAGCAGCAGCACTTCCGGAGAGGAAACTACGACTGGCTTTACAACAACCACGTCGACCGGAAAAGGTCCTGTTGCGGCTGCCTCGTCCAAGTCGGAAACTGAGGACACCTCAGCATCGGCTCGATCAGCTCGTCAGTACTTGACTGGTGGGTATATGACAGGTGGACAATGACTTACATGGCGTATATCACTAACAAATCCACGTCACCCTTTTTGTTCACAGGGAACGCCATGTTGGACAAGATAATGAATTGTCCTTGTCAGAAGGACCAGTTGGATGCGATGGGGGTCAAGGGCGTCCCCTGGAGCAATCAACCCAATCCCGCTATTTACGCTGACCCACCTTACGGTCCAGGCGCTCTAGGGCCTGGGGATGTGATCGCGTCCAACCTGAAAAGTGTGGGTGGGACGACAGGAAATGTATTTGGTCAACTGATCAGACTCACGCTGGGAATTCCGAACCTTGTCCTCTCCCTACTCAAACCACTCGTCGTGGGGGCTGCAGACACTCTCGCTCAAACTACAGATGCAGCGGCCGGCGTCACCCAACAGGCTGCCAAGAGCATCCCTGTGGCCGTGCGGTCTGGCGCGTTGGTCCTGAAGAAGTTGCTAGAGACGGTGGGAGATGTGACCGGGGGACTCCTCCACGTCCTCTCCAACCTCGTAGCTTCACTCGCCGCGGCGAAGACGAGTCTCTCAGGCACCCTGCCCTTCGCCTTTGACATTCTGGGAGATGTGAGCGGAAGAGTGTCTCAAACGGTCGGGACGGCTGTGGACTGGGTCGCAGGAACGAAGGAGATTCTATCCAGTGGGGTCGTACAAGCGGCCAAGACTGGAGGAAACCTGTTCGCTGGGTTGGTCGAAGGGACAAAAGGATTCGGCACGGGGCTTCTCGAAGGCATCAAGTATGGTGTGAATGATGAAACCCCACCAGCTCAAGAAAATGCTTGGAGAAGATAGATTGTTACTCTGCGTAATCTAATTTTGTGAAACCATTCTCACTGTACCCCAACCCCAGACAACATAATACTTTACAGTGCCATGGATTATCATCCAAAATATTATGCACACTACAAACTTATTCGAGGACGTCTTACTGATTAAGTAATAAAGTGAATGACCTCCCCCACAAAAAAAACCTTCCCTGACTGACGGTCCTCTATTTTCGAAGTACTTGTATGCATGCTTGCATACCAAACCGAAGTTGTGATATTTAAAGCTAGTTGATAAGAAAAATACTTAATAATCTACGCTATTTTACCCTTTAAAGGGCCATTTATAGGTATACAAATAGGATGTAGACTCCGAATATGGTTCAGGAGGAAGAATAAGATTCTCCTGGTAATTCGTCCAAGATTAATTACTAGATATAATCCTGTGTGCAGAAAGAAATTTATATTTTTATCCTGAAACGAGGAAATGATGATCGATACTAACTAAATATGTCAATATTTGGACTGAAAGTGATATACT
>JAQIWU010000218.1:0-32284 GCA_034696445.1 Isotomiella minor
TTGGAAATATAATGAACACTGACTTCATCCCGTCACTGCGGACAGGACACGAAGGATTTAGTGAATGTTGGGGAAATTGAGTCACCTCAGGCCATTTCCGGGAAAGAAATTGCACACTTTCTTTTACCTTGATCTGCTTTCAGACGGAGGAAACTGGAAGTGGAAGCTATGTGGGACAGTTCTGGAGTTTCGGTTTGATTACTTCAACCAACAACCGACGTACCTAACTGTTTCTTGGTTCTTGGAAGATATGACAAATTAAGGATAGGATTTGTGAGGATTCCCTTTCCGTGTTCTCCTTTGCCAATCCCATTAAACATATGTCGAAGAGAACCGTCATGATGACGCAAGGTGAACTGATATATGCCGGAAGTATTCATGATTCCAATTAATAAAGAGGAAAGCAAATACTGAAAAGAATCCCTCGACATGCATCAGAAGACACGAGAAGAGAGAGAGAAAGTGTGTCAAGCGCATTTCCAAATAATGTGGGCCTGGCTCAACTTAACTTTCAGGCTAAACTCAGCTAAACCAACTGACAAATATCAGGTTTCAGAAAAGATTGAAAAAGGATCAAATAATCCTTTTTCTCGAAAGCTTGGGTTTAGCAGTATGCATGTGTACAAGTCCAACCATAGGCAGTCAAAATATAATCATGAAAGCTTTAGCAGTTCTCCACAAGAAATGTTATACGTGGAGCTTCTTTGCGAAATGAAATAAATTCTTAGTGACGAAATCCCCAATCACAGCTATCTCTTTTCTCTGTTGCTCGAAAGACAAGTCAGGTTGGAGAATAAATACCTATACAATATTTGCTCCTTTACTTATAGAGCATCATTGTCGGTTAAATCCTTTCTCTTCTTCATCCACGTCAAAATTACTTTGTGTCACAAATAAGTAAATATCCCCCAGTACTATTATCCCTACCAGCGTATAAATAGCACGAAGACGAAGAAGCCAATTCCTGAAAGTAAAAGTTAGTACAAGTCTGGAGAAGAAGAATGTGAAAAGGAGAATCAGAACAATCACGCCACTGTAATGCAATATGATGGCAAGCTGACAGCCTCTTGTCTACACCGACAAAGAAACGAAAAGGACCATCAAATCTGCAAGAAACAATTCTTTCCTAACTGAATAGAAGACAGCATATCAAACATCTCCCTTGCTTTCTCCTTTCCATTTCCATCCGATGTTGTTTGGCGTTGTTTCTTCCTTGCTGTTGATTCTTGAATAAGAAAGTCTTTCTCATCTCTTCGTGTTTGAATGCGAGGTCGAGTCTCATCACCATGTCTTGTGATAAGTCGTATGCTATCCTGCAAAGTGGAAGAAAATAATCCTCTCCTCTAATGTAAAACATTGTGTGTGCACACAAACATCAGAACTGGAGATAATATGCAATGTATGGATAGGATAGAATACCTCAGCATTGCATGACATGGCATGCAATAACTGAGGCCAGAGTTCAGTCTGAATTAAGCTTACCCTCTCAGTCACTCTGCTTTGCTAGCTTTCTCTTAGAGAGAAAGTATGACGTGTAGGAAGTCTTGTTAAAATCCAAGCTTCCCTTTTTCTCCCCTTTCCAGAGGTTTCTTGTCTGCAAGTTGTCCCTTGGGACTTTGTTATGCTTGCGTTGATACTTGAAGACGTTCTTCGTTCATACTTCCACAGAATCTCTTTTCCAGATTCCTTTGCAAGTTCAGGGAAAAATTTGTTACAGCAGGAAACCTGTCTTATTTGTCACATAGAAAAGGGAGAAAACGAAGGATACTAAAGCGAAGTACTTTTACTTTCACTTGCCGATCTCAGCTTAATCCCAAAGACAACTAGAGCCAGAGTAACCCTTCGAGAATGAGACTGAGGCCAGAACCACCACAACACAACTCAAGGGCTCAAAGCTTTAGCTAGATTATCAAAGGAGATGACCACGACCACAACTGAAGTGAACCAAGCAGTTTCCCTCCCGGCAAACACTACTCGTAATGTCCTACTTGAATATTTTGATAGTTTACAATCTAAAGTCAAAGTAAAACAGCCTCTCTTCTTTTCCTTTATTTTCCTAACTCAAGTGCTTTCCAAAGACAGAAAAATTTTACCCTTGAGTAACAGATTAACTAAAAAAGTAATTGACCTTTTTCGCTTGACGGAGCAGGAGAAAGTGCTGCCGTGCAAAGAATCTTTTATTCTCTAATTTTTATTGGTCTTCGGTTAAAGATACAAAGAGCAGAAGAACCTATTCTGGTCCTGGTCTATCAATTTTCCCAAGAAAGTCTACTGGTTCCAAGTTTCACTTAGCCGTCATTATTGTAGTGATAAGGTAAGTAAGGGAATGACAAAATTGGCAACAAACTAAGGCAAAGAATAAAAGCAACTTCTTATTGCTTAAAAAATGAAAGTTATTTTTATTTTCCACATCTTATCAGCATTACACAGCACCCTCAACTTCCCCTTCCTCCGCAAAAAGAAAGTTTTTCAGAGGGAAAGAAAGAAAAGAAAAGTGTGGAATATATAAATCAAGGGAAATATAGAAGTTCACAGGAAGAGAAATGACAAATGCATATACAAATATTGCAAAGATGTCCATACACAAACCAAAGCAATGCCAAAACTACAGGAGGGGCTTTAAACATTCTTTGTTACTTCCTGACGTTCAAAAACTTATCCACATGCATACGCAATACAAACCCCCTCCACTACTGCTATACCACTTTCACTTTCTGACGCATTCCAGATTTCTTCTCTTTTCTTCTGGTGCCTCACCAAAAACATAAGACATAACACAAGGAAGGAACTTTCCTCCTGCCAATATTTATGAGCCTTCCTCCCATTCCACAACTCTCCACTTTTCTTCTTTCTACACTACCTTCACACATAAACACAATGAAAAAGTAGTCCTCACTTCTTTCTTATTTATAATCCAATCCTTTCCTTTTCTTTCACAGTGTTGTTATACACACATATATATCTTCTCTGCAACCATAAGTGTATGTACGTATTGGTCCATATTTCACTCTTACCTCTTCTTCGTAACGTAATACGACTCATGGCTAAGCCGCAATTCCATTTTTTACTCTTATTTTATGCAGGGTCACTGTTGGATGTCATTATGTAGCATGGTTTCTCCAAGCTAGGAAGAAGACTAAAGACTCAGCTCCCTCAACTTCAAGCTGTGGGAGAGGAGAACAACAGGTATCACGGCATGTGAAAGTAAAGGAGCAAACTCTGATGGAATGTAATATAATCCTTTGCCCATTGTGCGCTTTCAATTCATTTCATCCTATTCAACTAACTCCTAATCAAAGTCATGAGTCTAGCATTTCATTTCACTCTCCTATTTCCAAATTGGCAAACCGAAAATCAATCCAATTTGACATTAAACATTATTTTGTTGACAAATAGACTTGAGAGAAATCTGAGTACTGACAAAGTCTTCTTGAACAGGAAATGAAGTAGACCGACAACAGAAGTATTGTGCTGTGGTTGCGGTTTCACAGACTGACTTGACGTCATTATATTTTATAAAACGAAATAAATTGTGATTTCCTGTCCTGGTTTTTTTTGAAGTTGTTGGTGAACGAAACGAATGAAGTTTTCGACAATGAATAATGCCTTTTCCACAAGACTCAACCCGTTCCTGTTCCTCTACGGTTCCTGTTGCATGAGTGTTGGCATTACATGAAACTGAAAGTTCGTTGTAGAGAAAAGAAAGAACTGCGGAATGAAAGAAGAGAGAAAGAAAGAATGAATGATCCACTAACAAGAAAAGTGATGAACTCTCTTCCTTTTTTACATTGCAATTTTGTGGTCTGTGCTGTAGTGATGAAGCCCATCCATTTTCTCCACCCTGCCCTCTTCATTTCATTCTCTTTCCATTCTTTCTAACATTGCCAAATGGTTTTCTATATAACAGTTACAGTTGCATGTACGTACGTCCTGTTGCGTCCGAGGAGAAAGAAAGACTTTCACCCTGCCTGGATTATGTACTCTCTTCCCTTCCTTCATGCCGTTTTTCCAACAGTACGAGAAAAACAGAGAATCCAATAAAAGTACAAGTTAAATCACCTCACACTACTACGCACTCACTATGTGGTACAGGTTGAAAGTAGGTATATGAAAAAAGTTTGTTCTCCATGTTACAGTTCCTCCAAGTGTTCTTCAGTGAACTCTTCGAAATTAGATTAGATTAAGTAAGTAAAGCAAGTAAATCCTCCAAACAAAACTTAGGTCCGTCGGATTGACCACTATTCCATCCAAAAAGTGGATTTCTCTCTACCACCAAGCATTTGTTTTACGCTTGCCTTTGTCTGCCTGCATGGACTCTCAAGTCACACCCATTCTCATTCCAATGGTTCGATAACGCGGTGTCCAAGACCAGTCAGTAGAATGCGGACACTTAAGAAACAAACAGTTTACAAATGCAAGGAAAGGTAAACACTTTCAGCAACCTAAACAGACTTTCTGTTTGCTTGCGTCTAATTTGAAAAGGCAAGTCAACAGTTAGCTGACTAACTAACCAACCGGTACTCTACCGTCACCTTTCTCCAAAGGAAAACTTTTCTCAAGAAGGAAAAAGCGAATACTGCTTTTCATGCTTCTAATAGTTATGAATATAATATTTTGTATCGAACCAGGCAGACCTGAAGTGATCACTGAGAAATATGTCAAACAAATATTCATTCTGTAAACGACAACTCATACAAATACATGTTCCACTATTCCAATTGCATTAAGGTCCAAAACCCAAACCTGTTCAATGCCTCCCATTTCCAATTTCTTTTATCTAAAGTACACATAAAAGACGGATGAGAGAAAACAACCCTGCATTGAACAACGTGTGAGTTCGTTATACACTTTCTAACTTATCCTATAAAAGTGGTCAGTTTTTAGTGCATGAACTGCCACACTTCATCATCATCAACAGGCCAGGCAAAAGCGCAAAAAAGGGGAAAATATACGAACCAAGTACAAAGTTTTGTTTGGTTTTTGCCTTTTATCTTTCTTTCTCTGATGCTTTCCTTCTCATATCGTCCTCCGCTCGCTTTTTATCTAAATGGAGTGTGCTTCTTTTGGAGAAAGTAGTAGGGAGAAAGCTTGTGAGGTGAGGGATGTATCTGACTCATTTCCCTACACTCAACAGATAAAAATGAAGAAGTTGATACAGTGGCAGGAGTGGTAAGTAATGAAAGGAGATGGAATGGAGAAAGAAAAGGATGAGTGATATAAATACTTATGACAGTACTATGAACGAGCAGAGCTGACTGAGTGATACATCTTTGGATTTTTACGAACGTACTTTTAGTTATTGCTTATGGAAAAAGTAGGTGAATACTTTATCGTTTTACGGCTTGGATATATGCCTTGCCTTGAGTGTGCACAATCAACATCTTCCTCTCTCCTAGAAGTGAAAGCATGGTGTGGATAGGTTTGCATTGTGTATAAGTGAATGGACATAAATAGTTTTATTCTAGACATTTATTCCCTCTCCATTGTTATGGGTCAAATCGTGTGATGATAGGTTTCGGCTATAAGGTGGCTTGTGTGAGAGAAATGAAACCTCTTTCTCTGATGGTTCTTCATTCATTCCCTCATTCATAGCCAGGCTGAATAAATGGATGGATAAATGCTGAAAATGTTTTCCCTTTCCCTTCGTTGTTGTTGTTCCGATAAAATGTCGGACTATAAAATAAACGTTGTTTTACATTTATGACATTCGTTCACACTCAATTTCCTGCATGAAACATTCTGTGTTCCCCCAAAGCTGACAGAACACTTTAGGGAGGAGGTGTTGGGCGTGCATGAGCATAATATCGGCAAAGCAATTTTTAGCAATTTCAGCAGTAATGTACGATGACGGGTGATTAGACGGTTGAATACATTAAGCGCCCTCTGAAATGTTGCAACCTCCTTAATCATTCATTCATTCACTTTTCCTTTGAAGTCCTAACTGAATTGGATAATAACAATTTTTGGTTAGCTCAATAACAATGAAAAATGACGGTGTTTCATTTACTTGCATCCCCCTTACTATCCTTTTCCTTGTAGAAGCGGCTTAAAGAAGGTTGAGTGGGGAGAACGATGCTAAGCTTGTAGAAAATTACACTTGAAAGATGAAAAGAAGTCGGTTATCATTATTTTGTGCAATCTCAAAACAAGTCGGGACCTCAACTTTTTCGTGTTGTAGCGTATTGAAAGTGAAAATTAGCAAATTAAGTTTTGTACAAGGCAGTCCAAGCCTGTACAAGTTGGAAGCGGCCTCTTATTATGTCCAATTAAATGTGTAATTAGTGAGCCAAAGACTTCATACTTGAAGACCTAAAAGACAAAGTAGGCAACTTCCTTCCTCGTTCTGTACTTGAGAGGGCCTTTATGTTTGCCTCCTGCTTTCTCCTTTGAGCTTATTACAAGCTTCTTAAATTAGTCCAAAATGAGATTACAAGTTGGCTGGAGAGAAGAATGAACAAGTTGAAAATATGTGGACCATAAAATCAAATGAAAATCATAAATGCAGAGTTTACAACCTGCAGATTTTCGCTTTATTCATTATTCTTCTTACAAGAAGAAAGTTTTATAGATCCCTGTATCTGGAATAATAATCATGATGATGATCATCATCGTCATCACCGGTGGTGCGGAGACTAGACTACAGCACGCTCCACTTTCTCCACACTCATTTAATACCATAGAGTTAAGACTAAGAGGATGAAATGAAGTTCTTAATAGAAAGTGGAGAGAGAAAAAAGTTTAACATTGCATTGGCAGCTTTCCGCCTTTCTCCACTCAACACAATCTATTTAAATACAGGTCCTTGTGCCAAGTCAAGTCAAAAAGGTTTCAACATTCAGCTTTCACTTTCAAAAGAAGCAGCGTGGATGAAGTACACGGCAATGTGCCGATGTGAGACTGTCTCCCTTAGTTAGATCGTACCTAGCTTACAAAAACAAGGCCACACAAAGGGGATTTCGATAATGATTACCAGGAGGGGGAAGGGGGCTTCCTGCGTTTAGTTAGCTGGAAGGAAGATAAGTACTCGCTTGATTAATTTTTATCCAAAAGTTTCCAGAATAGATGGGTTCTTACTTTCTTTACATATCAGCTTTGAGGCTGCAATTTAAAATGTCATCGTCGTACGTTTTCTAAAGAACGATTGGAAATGTAGAACGTAGGGTCTATATAAATACTTCCATCACTGCTCCAGGCAGGGGCAAATCAAAACACCGATTCATCAAATTAATTTGTCATCCAGCCGAAGGACATTTTATGTCGAAATCATATTGATCAGTCCAAGTCAGTCGGAGGGAAAATACTACAGGGTTATTAGGCATGACAAATACCAACGTGTACTATTTTCCGTAGCAGTAATGCCCCTCGAGTCAATTTCTATAAGTAAAGTCGGCGAGGTGAAAGTTTACTTGGGGAAGGGTTAGGATAAAGCATTTATTCAATACACCTACCAACCGAACGAACAAGGAGCAATGCTAAGGACTTTATACGACGAAGAAAGATCAATATCAATTCCATTAGTAGCACACATATATATTTGTCCTTAACTATTTCAGAAAACAGTCTGGTGGTGAACACATCTACAAACTCTTTGATAACTGTCTCTTCCATTCTCTTTCGTAAAAAATACAGTATATTTTAAGTAGCCTACATACTGTGGTCTTCCGAAATAGAAGAATTATTTAGTGGAGAAGGAAGACCTTTTTCCAACCAAATGATGGATGAACAAAGACCCAATTCAAAGATACCTACTTTTAATCGTTTCATCCAGCTTGTCCGTCCATTTTATTTGCAGCGGTTTATTTTTTCTGTCTTGGGTTCCCTTCCTTCCGTTCCATCTTTTCACCATTTATTTGTACCTGATGCTTTTTACAACTCACTTCCGTTTCTTTTCTTTTTTACTTGGCAGCAGTCAATATCCCTCGGAGAGAAAGCGCGACTCTATGCCTTTTCTATGTTGCCCAATAAAATATGTAAGTTGACAATATAAGTTCCATAAACATTTTGTGATGCTTTTCATTTTCAAAGTTTATCCAATCTCAGCACCACATTTCATTCACTCAACGGATAAAAGCAATATCATCAAAGTTTTACGACGACTATAAAGCGGATTACAGAGTAGATATTCTTCAATCCCTGATTTGATTGTCCCTTAATTCAAGAAAGAGACTTTGATATTTGTTTTCATATGACATGACGTATGAATGACATTAGATGTTAAAATCAAATCCATTTTTGGACACTCACGTCAAACTGTCCAGTTCGTTTGACTTTAAGTGCACGAGTACAAGTTTCTTACCTAATGCAATAGGATTTTAATATGAAATGTGTGTCACTGTCATGCGATTTTGTAGGCAACCATTTAACGGTATTAATAATTAATACCAATACCCACAAGGTTCTTGCTTTTTCACTCTAGCCTTCACGACCTGTCTGTGGGTGTGGCAAAGAGTAGAGTGAAATCTAAAAAATTCCTGAGTATAATAAAGAGAGAGCCAGGTTGGACAGGAAGATTTTGACATGTGTCAATGTATTGTGCTACCAATGCCAAAATATAGTACGTCTTTTTTTCGCATTACACATTCCACTTTTTCCTGTTCTAGGGCCTAGGATCATTGTCGCTTACTGGCTTTCTTTTTTCTTCTAAACGCTACTTCTTTAGAATTCTCAATGTTCATCATTGGCCGATCTCTTATATTGCTTATGTATTTTTATTTAGCCTAAGGATGGCCCGTCCATCAGAAAAGAGCTTCACTTTTTCGTTCCTCGCTTTCACAGTACATAATCTTATCTCAATGTTCCATTACTTGAGTAAGCAAAGCAAGTGACCAACTTTCAGAAAAGCACTCAATCTTGCCGAAGATTACCGTAACTTCCTTCACTTCACGTCTCTAATTTGTTTAGGTGGAGTAATTAAGATTTTCTTTTGAGAACAACACATTGCACTTATCCACATTCATGGTCGTGGTGTCTTGTTGAAGGCACTGTACAACAGGCATATGTCTAGTTGTCTTATCTTACTTTCGAAGGGATGCATGTTGTTGTAAGATGTTTCTACTTAAGTGTGTTAAGTATTTTGCTGATAAGGTGGCGTGTGTGTGAAAAGAAAGCGGAGATTGTTCCGAGGATAAGATTCCTCAATTTGTACGTCAAATTAAGCGAGGGAAAAACGGCTCAAGCAACTTGTTATTATTGGCAGAAAGCAAATTAGCTTTCTTCAAAAATTGCATATGCAACCATAGGTCTGAAGATTATGAAGTGAGATAAATGAACAAACAAGTCTTCAAAGCGATCGACGGGAGCAGTTTGCGACATGGGGCGAAATGAGACAGTCCTACCAAAGCCAAGCTTTTCAAGTTTAAGTGTAGTGACTTTGGCAATAGCAATTAACAAGAACTCGACATTTCAACAAAGCCGAGTACAAAATTTTCCGTCGAACCTCTCTCCAACACTTCCAATCAATCAGTCGGCAGTTTGGGAACAAAGTTACTTTTAGCTTAATTAGTTTTTCTTTGACACGCGACTGTTGATTTTCCTTTCTTCAACAAAAGGAAAGGTTGGACCCATTGCATCCCGTCTGACAAATTGCTTTTTAACAAGCATTATTAAGACGGCACCACAACCGTCACAAAAGGATATAATTTAATGTCAGCGCAGACTTTCACCTTTCATGGAGTGAAATTCATCACACATTCTCCTCCTAACGATGTTTACTCATACGTCTAGATAAATAACCCAATTGTGAACTTACTTTTTTTCTTTCTCAGGAAAGTGCTTTTTAGTACTTTATCATCGGTTCGGTGTCGAGCAGAGAATAGAGATATCTTTAGTAGATCAAGTTACACTGCACACTTTCTCACCAACAAACAAAGTGAACCTTTCGAGAAAATAGAATTGTACATTCAGAGTTAAGTTTATTTCACCACTGTCAATGAAAATAAACAACAGGAGATGACGCGTGTTCTTTGTGTATTCTCTTAAACTGGGTCTATGATGGATTCTAAATACCTCAAATAAATGCGATCCGATGCGCACCTGTTCCTCTCCTTTCTCTTTTTCTCCTACTTCAATGAAGTCGAAGTCTTTTCTCCGTCAGTTTTTCGTAATAAATATTTTCTCCATTTCCTATTATTGCAGGAGAGAATGAATGGTGTTTATTTCGACCCCAGGTGAGGATGAGGATACGAGGGCTCTTCTGCTTTCTCTTGTTCTTGTAAACTCAGGAGAAATTCCAACAAAGTGCAGAGCAGTTTACGTGTTTTCTGTCAATTTGGAACAAGATGGAAGGTATGGAAGAGGATGGCATGAACAACAATATGTCTTATACAACAACTCCTTGTATGAGATCAGTACAATAAGTGTACAGTTTCCCTCATTCGCAACAACTTTCCACTTTTTTTATATCTTCACTTTACTTTCTCTCCCTTGCACGTCACTACCACACACTTTGTCTTCACATTTTTATGAAGTGCCTGCCTTCCTGGAGGGCAGGAACGAGGGTGAAAGTGATGCGAAAAGTCATCGTTGTGAAAAGTACGAAACTTTAGTTGTCCTCAGCATATATACTACGCAATAATGAGACTAAGGGTGACACTTAGATTGGGTTACCAACACACAAGTAGAAATGGCTTCATCTGTCATTTCTAGACTTATCTGTCTCTTCCTTCCCCAAAAGCAACCCGAGACAAGAGAAAGAAGAGAGAGGAAAGAGTGACGTCGTGGAATTACCCAGAAGACAAAATTATAATTATCTTCCTCGTCTGTCTCCTCTGGGCTGCATAAGTATTAAGAGATGGTGACTACCCAAGTTTATTTTTCCGTAAGGGGTTTAGGATTCTTGTCTTGGCTTCTTACTTCTTTCTAGGTATTATTATTATTGGTACACGGCGTGTGCTCCTGCCAGAAGGAGGACCCCACAGAATGATGTCTTTAATACAATTATTACTATTACTCTGTCGTTTTGTGTGAGCTTGAATGAGTGAGGAGGAGGATGAGAAACAAGTTACTTTCTCCGTTCTGTCTCTTTCTCGGTCTTTTGACTAGAAATGAGTGAAAGAGTGCCGGGGGTTGGAAGGATATACATTCGAAGAGAGGAGAAAGAAAGCAGAGAACCCACTCTGCTCTTGTCCTCTGTGGGCAAGGCAAAAAAGACTATGGTGGTAGGCGGGTAGTAAAGTAAAAGGAGAAAGCATTGCTTCAGGATCCGGAATAACTCACTGCCTCTGACTGCTTTTTCCATAACGAAGCAGAGAGAGAAAGTCGGTCTTCCACTCTTGTGGAATGGAAGGAAGGAACTCTTTGGTCCCAGTTGGATGGATGGATGGATGGAGGAATTGATGCTTTTTGTACATAAATACTTTCTCTCAGTCAAATAAAATGCTATCAGAGACAGATACGAGAGCTCCCTCGACAGGGGAATCTCAGCTTGGTCACCTCGGTCATCGTGCTAAATTATATGAGGGCACAGGTTGATGCACACTCACACGACACGCCAAGGCAATGAAATTGAGACTAGATAAATTGGTCGTTTGAGTTGGATATGCATGCATCCCGACACAAGAAAGCATAGTGTACACATACATAACTCGCTTACTTAACGTCAAAGCTAAAGCTGGTTGACGTCCACGGAGTTTATTAACAAGATTGCTCGCATGTCGAAAGTGAAAGCGATGCTCATCAATTGCACATTCACCAACACTCCTCTCCAAGACCAAAAGTAATTGGTTCCCTCGTGCATGAAAGCAACGCAACGTAATCATGACGGACAGATTTTATTGAGAGGGAGAGTCACTGACTGAGATTGTCCCTGACTGTTGCAACACGTTCAAACAACCACCATCAACAACCATGTGCAATTTTGTTTTATCGCTTGTGCTCCTACAATTTACGGCGTCGGGTCCCCATTAACTTTGTAAATTAAAAGTAAGGAATCCTGTACTGTTAATGCGCTAATGTGGTAATAGGCTGAAAATTGTCGCATATAAAATGTTTTATTGCTCTGATGATTCACATGAAGAAATACTATCAAATGTCTAATGAATGACGGTAAACTTTTGAAGTCGATCATCTACTCCTCCTGGTTCTTTGGGTTACTCTTGTCCAATTTGGAATTTGAATTTAGCAATAGCATCCACATTTTTGACATTTTATCCGTGTTTGGTTTCTGAATTTTGACATTTCAGAGTCTGGCATTAGTACTAGGTTCCTACTTTAACAGTTCCAATAAATTGAAGTATAGCAAGGCTGGATAAATGGCTTACCTGAACTATCGTAATCCCGGGGGCGGCTTCAGGCTGCTCTAATACCAACTCCGGTGGCGTATTGGTTGGGGACACTGTTTAAAAATCAAACAATTGAATATCTCATTGCACCCCCGAAGGAATGTCTTGTCTTACCAGTGCCGTTGTCGATGGGTGGGACATTCATTGGGTCAACCCCATCCGAATTAATTGTGCTCACCGTAGTCCCTATATGTTTGCAACATTGCAACAAATATAAACTACAGCTATATACATAGCGCGTACATAGCGCACTGCTTACCTGTGAAAGAGTTGGCGACTGTGGAATTTGGTGTGATTGTAGCTTCTGTTGTAAACCTTGGTAAATTTTGTCCACTCATAAGCTGATCCAGCCATGAAGTGACGCGAGTGGGTGCTAGGTATGGCGATAACGATGTGACATTGGTGTCACTGGTGGCAGATGATTCAGTCACAACACTCATTGTTTGATTAGCATCATGGTTTTCTGTGAATGCAGTACTTCCGTTGGATGCAGAGTTCTTCTCTGTACTTGTTAATGCTGGTTCAATGGATGTTACATTGGTGTCGCGTGGATTTGGGGTGAAGTGAGACACTGCTGAAAGATTTGTGGAGGTTTGGGGTTGACCTTTACTGATCTCACTTGTGGAAACCTCTGTAGGTGAATCATTGGTTTGGTTTATGATTCCAGTGGTCCCTTGTAAGCTGCTTTCCCTTGTTACATTTGCCACTGGCTGGTGAGTTATAGCATCCGTTGTAGCAACACTTGCCTCTGGATTGTGTGGAGTCGTGGCTTCACTCAATGTTCCATCGACTTTCGACGGGGAGCTGGAAGCCACGGTTGTCGCCACCAATGTGTCATTGGTTGTGGTGTTTGTGCTAAGGGCCATGGACGCATGTGTCGTCGTTTCAAGCGCAGTTCCGTTTATCGCAACTTGGGAACTTGTTGCTCCTGCAACAGTGGTCCCACCCACCTCTGTGCCATTATTCCCGGTCCCGGATGTTTCATTGGACCCTATAGCGCTATTATTTCTCTGCATAGCGTGAGCAGGCTCGGCTGTAGTTTGATTGGCCTCCTGTCCATTCATAGCTTTTGCAGTAGTTTCATTGATACCAGGATTATAGTAACCTTCTGTGGTAGTTGCAAAGGTTAGGGGTGAGTGGATGTTTGATTCTGTACTAGTTCTGTTAGTGACCGGTGACTGGGTGGGTTCCATTGTAGTTCCATTGATCTCTGGCTGGATAGTGCTTCCTACTGTCATTACATTTGAGCCTGGTGGTTGGACAGTCGACTCCGTACTGGATCTGCTGTCCTCTGGGTGAATGGAATCTAGTGTAGTTGTATTTGTCTGTAGTGTTTGGATTGGAGATCTCGTAGTGGTTTCGTTTGCATCAGTTGGGTGTTTAGAGTTGTTGAGGATTCCAGTGGTCCCCAAGGGGTGTGTAGTAGTCGTCTCGGTGTCCATTGAGTTGGTGGATTCTGTTGCATTCCTCTCAATCAGAGGATGTGCAGTAGATTCCTTACTAGTTCCATTGGTGACCGTAGGTTCTAGGGTCGCTCCAATAGGCTTCGGATGGTGGGTGTATTCTGTGGTGCTTTCAGAAGTGCTGATGCTTGCTGTCGTATTTAGATTAGTATCCAATGGGTGAACATATTCCGTGGGGCTTTTAGTGACCTCCATCACTGTAGTAGGGTTCGTCGTAGTTCCATTGGACTCTGGGGGATGTGGAGTTGATTTTGTGGTAGTACCATTTGTATCGACAGAGTGGGCACTGTCAATGGTTGCCCCAGTAGTGGATACATTGCTATTTCCGGTAGACGTTGGCGTAGATTCAGTAGTAGGAGTAGTTGTTTCTCCGTTGATAGACGAGGTTGTAGTAGGGCTTATTGCCTCGCTGCTTGTCGGTGGCTGCGTCACATTTGCAAAAGAATCTGTGGGAGTAGTATTGGTACCTGCAGAGGCAGTAAATACTGTGGTGTCTGGCTGGCGGGTATCTTCCTTGGTCGTTGCAACGGTGTCCGTTGGGTGAACTGTAGTTTCGGTCGGATGAGTGGTGTAACTTGAGACAGGACCTTGACTACCCGATAGGGTAGTGGATACTGCGGTAGTTCCAATGGTTTCAGTCGGTTGAGTAGGTATTGTGGTAGTTGCAATAGTCTCTGGCGGGTGAGATGATGCCTCCGACCGGTGAGTCGATTCTGTGGTGGTTCCAATAGTCTCTGGCGGGTGAGTCGATTCTGTGGTAGTTCCAATAGTCTCTGGCGGGTGAGATGATGTCTCCGACCGGTGAGTAGATTCTGCGGTGGTTCCAACAGGCTCTGACCGTTGAGTAGGCTGTGTGACTATTTCATGCTCTTCGGGCTTGGTAACATGTGTGGTAGTTGTATTGGTGTCCAAACGGGCACCCGACACTGCGGTTGTTCCAAGGGTTTCCAGCAAGTGATTGGATGTGGTTGTTTCCTCTTTCGTGAGGGGGGTTACAGACATTGCAGTAGTTCCATTGATGGTTGGAAAACGAGTCGGGGATTCTGTGATCTCAGCATTTTGAACTGCTGTGCCAGTAGTACTACTATTTTGTAGCTTAGAACTAGTAGGGTCTGTGGTAACCCCATGTACCCCAGTGATGCCTGCAGACGTGTTCAGCAACTCATGCGGATGGGTTGTGCTGATGACCCCTGTGGTAGTTTCACCAGATAGAGTAGATGTTGTTTGTGTCGTTATACTTTTGAGCTCAGTCGTAGGGAAAGTAGAGCTATGTATCGTAGTGCTTACTTTTGTGTCTCCGGTGGTGCTCTGTGTCTCTGGTGGAGAGGTTTTTGCAGGAATCGAGGTTGAGGTGGGTTCAGGGGACTTTGTTGTTGACAATTCCGTTGCGTGTGCACTCGTACTATCTGACCTTGTACTTGACAGCATTGTCGAGGTGTATGTCTTCACCGTTGTGTGAGTGGAATCGTTTGCCGTGGTCAAAGGAGCGTTGGTGACTGTGATTGTATCTTTGATGTCAGCACCGGTAGCTGCATTGTAGTGCTGACCATCTTCCTCATCGCACACCTGCTTCCTTTCATTCGGAGACATGTACCAATGTGATTGTTCACAGTCTGAAGGCTTTTCCCCACCCAAGGACAAGGGAAATAGTGGCAAGAGGAGAGGAAACTCTATCCGAGGGTTGGGAAACGTGAAGTTTACTAAAAGCAAAATGCAATTTCATTCTGATTCCAATGATGCAGATGTGGTATTTTTTTACCAATGAAGGATGGTACTTCAAAAAGCGGCTTTGAAGAAGTATCTTCTCGTTTCTGTGTCTGAAACAAACTTTCAAAGAAAGATAACGGGGGGGACTCAGTACACTTCATTATGGAAAGCAAAGTCATCGTCACCAACCACAGCCGAGCCCAAATCATCTTGTATTTGGTATCACAGATATTTTTTAAAACATTAGTGACCAGAATAGGTCCGACGTCTATGACGCCATGAATGCCCCAAAAAACACTGTTCTAAAGGGCTGGAAATAGTGAGAGGTGTGGAAGATCGCGAGCTGGGGCACCGTGCAACTATTTTTGATTTCCTTTTGAGATTAGATTTGACACACTATAAAAATGAAGAATGGAAGATGTAATAAAATAACTGCGTCTTTTATGTTCAGTTCGTTTGCTTTCATCCTCCTTTTGGGTTACGCATTGTTATTCATTCGTACAGGTCATAAATAGCTCAAGGTTGGACGTCTGCAACAATCCCCCAGCCTGGTAATCTTGTTATTTACGTTTACAAAGGAAAGAACATTATAAGATTCGCACGTGCATTTTATAGTATTATTGGTTCCATTCTCTAAACCTAACCTTAATAAAAATATAGTCGTCTAAACCTAAATATAATTTTTTGTCCTTTGAAAATATGTCATGTTGATTTGAACTAAAGCATAAGTAGAACCTCTATAACTTTATTTCAATGCTATGAGAATGTCGTCTTCTGACACGCTGTCCCCTTCTTTCACGTTCACTTCACGAACAATTCCATCAGCACCAATCACCAACTTATTCTGCATTTTCATAGCCTCTGTAAAAATGAAAAGAAAGTTGAATTAGTACGACCCTTAACACATTTCGTCACTCGCAACCCACCGATAGTGCAAACTTCTTGTCCTTTGAACACTTTATCGCCTACTTTGACAAGAACAGAGTGAACAACTCCAGGCATGGGGCTCAGCAACTCTTTGGCAGTGTCCGACTGCAAATTATTAGCAATTAGCAAACTTTGGGATTGAGAAAAACA
This sequence comes from Isotomiella minor, assembly GCA_034696445.1. Taxonomy (NCBI): domain Eukaryota; kingdom Metazoa; phylum Arthropoda; class Collembola; order Entomobryomorpha; family Isotomidae; genus Isotomiella; species Isotomiella minor. Next base: position 16,526 of record JAQIWU010000218.1, read on the forward strand.
ATTCAACTTACGGCTTTCGGCTGCGGCATAATTGACAAAAGTGTTTGAACGTACGGAGTCAACAAGCGGAACTCGTAAGATGCTCCTTGAAAGCCAATTTTCCAGTTTGGCCCATTTCCTCTGCCATGAATTTGAAGTATCAAGTTTTCTCCGTCAACGTTTAAACCAACAATGGTTTGTCCCAAATCCCACCTTGGAAAAGTCATGGTTCTTTCTCCTAGGTTTATCTGTACAAACAACAACGATGTAAAAGGCTTATATTCTATAATCCAAAATGAATGTCATTACCTCGAATTGGTCTTTCAAGACAGTAATTGCGAGTGGGGTTGTGTTTCCGTCAGTATCAGAGACAACAAATTCAAAAGAGGACACATCCTTATTCAGTCGCAAGTTTCTACAAGCCTCCAAGACAGCTGCTACCGCTTTCAAAGTCTCATTATAATGTTCAGAGAGCTTGGGACTGGAGAAACCATCTGGATAAACCCTGGGTAAGTATGACGTATCAGTTTCCCCGTTGATATATGACTCCTAATGAATCGGTAATAAAAACAGCGTTTACAAAACATCCCCCCTATGCCATCACTTCTTACCTCACTAAGAATGTCTCGCAACAAGGGGATATTATGTTGCACACCCTGAATGACGTAGGAGTCTAGCGCAGTCTTTCCTATCTCGATTGCTTCTTTTCTGGTAGCGCCGTAACTCACTAGCTTGCAAATCATAGCATCGTAATAAACTGATATTTCGGAACCTTCCCGAACACCAGTGTCGCATCGAATTCCCTCTCCTTTCGGTTCCATGTATCTAAAGATTCAATTTAGTGGTTTGGAGACTAATGAGCTTGGACAAGCCAAACAAGGGACATACCTGAACAATCTTCCGGTTGAAGGGGTCCCAAATCCTCGAGTCGCGTCTTCAGCATAAACTCGCATTTCTAATGCCCAACCGTTAATTGGAATGTCCGACTGCTTGAACTTCAGAGAATGGCCATAGGCAACTCTAATCATTTCTTGTACTATGTCGACTCCGGTAATACATTCCGAAATTGGATGTTCGACCTATTCCCATTTAGACAATTGAGGTTTTCATAGATTTATGGTTTGTATACCTGCAGACGTGTGTTCATTTCCAAGAAATAAAAATTCTTGTTGATGTCCACTAAAAATTCTACAGTACCAGCGGAAGTATAACCAATGGCTTTGGCTAAATCCAACGCTTGTTTTCCCATAGCCTAAACAAAAATCATAGAATAAGAAAATATTAAAAGGCAATGAGGACAACACTTGCTTTTCTCAATTCTGGGTCCATGAATGGAGAAGGTGCCTCTTCGATGACTTTCTGATTTCTTCTCTGAATACTGCACTCTCTTTCTTGTAAATATACCCCATTCCCTTGCTTGTCCAGCAATAGTTGAAATTCGATATGCCTCGGCTTAACAATGTATTTTTCAATAAGCATCCTATCATCCCCAAAAGAGGCCTTTGCTTCACTCTTTGAAAGACGGAAGCCTTCGACGGCCTCTTTATCATCATGGGCAATTCGCATTCCTTTCCCTCCACCCCCGGCAGAAGCCTTTATCATTACTGGATATCCCACTTGTCTTGCTATTTCCAAACAGTGGTCATCATCTCGGATTTCCCCATCAAAACCAGGTACCTACAGAGTCCTGTATTACACAATACTCCAATTTATCTATTTTGCATTTACCGTATTGACACCAGACTTAATGGCCATCCTTTTAGACTCCAACTTATCTCCCATCCCTTGAATAGCACTTGCCGGGGGTCCAATAAATGTAACATTCATGTCCTCCTACGTAATCCAAAATGTTAAATTATTTTTTACAAAGCATTATTCAAGGCCTCACAAGTTTCTTAACGAAAGTGGCGTTTTCAGACAAGAAACCATAGCCAGGATGGACAGCCTCCGCTCCAGTCTTTTGAATTGCACCCAGGATTTTATCCATGACTAAGTACGATTGGGCTGCAGCAGGTTCGCCAATACAAACTGCTTCATCAGCCATTTCCACATGCATCTAAAATGTCAATCACAATTATGACAATCCCTCCACTCCAGTGTGACGATATAGAGACTTACTGCTTTGGCATCGGCCGTGGAGTAGACGGCCACTGTCTTGATCCCCATCTTCCTCGCAGTACGGATAACTCTGCACGCAATTTCCCCACGATTGGCGATTAAGATCTTTTTAAAAGTTGGTTCCGAAGCATCGAACGGATTTGTCGTATAGATCGTGTCTGCCCAAACTCTGTCCTTCTTGAAGGCTGATATTGCTGAGGGAGCAACTCTTTGCTGGGCAGCAGCAACACCTTGTCGCCAAGTCGTGGTGGTGCTTATCTTCCGTACTTGCAGAAACCAGTACATTCTGGCAGTCTTGTATAGGGATTGAGATCCAAAAGAAAAAAAAATCTCCAAAGGAGGAAGACAAAGAGAGCAATGGGGTATTGGGGATCCCTTCTGGGTCGATCCTGGGTCAAAGGCTAAGAAGGTCTCCAATGTAGGGTTGATTGGAACGAGATGGTCTTCTTCAGTCACCTGGTCTCCCAATACCGGAGATTATGGAACGACTCGATCTCGATCTCGTGAGCAGTTCAAAGGGGGAGAGTGAGACATTGGATCCCCGGCTGCCCTCCGGCGACATCATAACATTGATCACCTGTCATCCAATTTCAATTCGACAACAATAACTTTTGTAAAATTGTCCTTTTGTAATTTTCTCTGATTGGATTTCTTCAAATAGTGCTTTCATTGGCTGACACCTCTTGCCAGTACGATAACTCCACGTTGGAAATTAATTACGCACCAGAAATTGAAAATTTCAAAATGCAAGGCGTATCATCAACCACCCCCAGCAGCGTCTCCATTCCAACCCCCAATCCGGCTTCCCCACACGAGATTGTGACCCAGCTCGATGCGGCCATGACGGAATTTGTGGTACGGACTCTTACTACTTTGCAATGGAATTTAGGATAAGTGTCATTTAAATTCTTTTTAAATCACAGGAGGTTCGGGGTATCCAATCTGCCTTCAACGAGTTCATGGTTCATGGGGAGGATGTGTACACGGATTTGTGCCTCTCGACACAGCAAAGAGTTTTAAAGATATTCAAGGACTGTGCCCCTATGCCAGAGATGGTGGAGATTGGGGTCAAGCATGTTGTCTCCATTGCTGGGAATCAGACCAATGATGAAGCTATTGAAGTCGTTATCAATATTTTGGAGAAGTTGGTGTCGAATGGTGTGATCACTCCCAGGTACAGATAAATATTATCTATCTAGCTATTAGTTATCACTGTTTCTTCTTGTTTTTCAGACTTGGTTGTGACGCATTATTAGAAAGTGACAAAATGGTACCCAAAAATGCACAATTCTGGGTATGTTCTTCCACCGATGACGTATAAAGCGAATTACATGCATGTTTTTGCACCACTTTATGTAGACTCACAGCTTGCTCTTGATAAGAAAAATCATTGGAGGGGTTGATTACAAAGGTGTTAGAGAAGTGATGAAAGTAAGTCTTTGATGAAATATTGATGCTGATGATATAATTGAAATGTCCAAATTTGCAGATATGCATGGACAAACTTAGTGTGTTCTCACAACAAGTACCCCCTTCTGATTTGCCTCAGCTAAACTCGGTCGTTTCTCTTTTGGAACATATCTTTGACAGAAATAATTGCCTGCTCCCTGCTTATTGTGAGTTCTTCAATTTACTACATTGTTGTACAATATGACTAATTTGGGATCTATCTAGTTGTTATTAATGAAGTCTTGAAAAACTACCCAGAGAATAGAAATTATCCACATTGGAGCACAAGCCGACTGATGTAAGTGTGTTAGAGTAACATTTTGAAAGCATTTAGTAGTGTGAGCATTATATTTTAGTTCAGAGTTGGTGGATAGTTTCAAGCCTGTGGCCCAGTTGGTTTCCATTATTGGACGGTCACGGATGCTGCCTGTGGTGGAACATTCAAGTCACGCAGGCTACCTCATTATGCCTTGGAAGCTTGACCCTGGAACATTACGATTTGTTTTGAAGGGACATTTGCCCTACGACAAAGAACTCTTCAAGCCACAAGACCGTCTATTACGTTACATTTTGGAGCAACCTTACAGTAGGGATATGGCATGCTCGATTTTGGGAATTCAGAAGCAGGTGAGATTACATTGTTGACCCTCTGGGAGTTCACTTGTCAATTGTTTTATTTTATGGAAAATAGCAAAAGCTCCGATGTGTGGCACTTGAACACAAATTGGTTGAACTCATTGTATCTACAATGGAAAAAACGGAAGCTGAGATGAGTCAATTGGAGTTCGACGATGATTTGCCATCTACGATGCCTCTTTGGCAGCATTTGTCAACCCAGTTAATTTTCTTCGTACTGTTTCAGTTTGCCAGCTTTCCCCACATTGTGACTGGACTTTATGCCAATGTATGCTATACTTCATTTCATGCACAGTGTGACAATCATGCTATCATTGCATTCTTTGTTTTAGATCGTTGACATGAAGCTATTCAAAGCAAGAGATTTTCTTATGTGGATCCTTCTGCAGTTCATTTCGGGAAGCATACAGAAGAATCCGGTAAGTATTAAATACTTTCTCCAACTGCTCCGTTATTGTGTGTTTATTTTATTTTAGCTGAGCGACTTTCTTCCCGTTTTACAACTTTACGACGCGTTGTATCCTGAGAAAGAACCACTTCCTGTGCCAGATACGGCAAAACCAATTGCAACAGCTCAGATGTCTGCCACTTGTATTTGGATACACATATTAAAGAAGGCACAAGGGGATAATAAAGTTCTTCCAAGGCCTCTCCCACCGACGCTGGCAAAACAATACGACTTTCTCCAAAACTTAGTGCAACCCACACCAACGGGCCCTCAATCCCCATTAAACACAAGTGATTACCGCGTATGCCTCCTGTGAGTGCACGTTCTTAGTTATCCAGCAAAATGTAAACATCAATAAGATCAAAGATCATTTCTCATTTTTAGATGCAACGCTTACTCAACTACTCAAGACTATTTTAGCAGACCCATGGCGGCACTAGTAGAGGCAATACATGGAAGTTCGACGAATGCTTCGACTCCAACTACTCCTCTATCTGTGCAGTGCCTTGACTCATTAACGGTACCTAAGGCCTTTGAGAATTCGATTTGGACTATTCTAATAATAATTCACATTCCCTCTTTCACTTTAGGTACATACAAAGATGAGCATTATTCATAATATTGTGACCCACATTATGAAAGTGGCGCAGTCGAAAAGTAGTCAAAATCTGGCCCCTGCGCTCATCGAAACCTATGCCAGGCTACTTGTGTATATGGAAATTGAGTCACTAGGAATCAAAGGTTTCATAGGTATGTTCGCGACTTTGAACACTTCGCTTTTAAATTGTTTACACTTTTTAATAATTTCAGTTCAACTTCTACCTGCTGTCTACAAATCACAAGCGTGGGGTATTCTTCACACATTGTTGGAAATGTTTTGCTACCGTTTGCACCATATATTACCACATTACCGGATTCAGCTTTTAGGCAATCTCCACACGTTGGCTGCAAGTTCTCATACCTCGTCGGCTCAACTGCATCTGTGGTATGCATTGTCTAAAACTAAATCTCTTCATTAAATATTGTTTTACTTTAGTGTCGAGATGACTTCCCTTCGACTGATTGCTGGTTTTAATAATATTGACATTCAAGCTCAAATGTCAAGACCACTTGGAGAAGTAAAAGCACTGGTTTCCACTGAATCCGAGGAACTTAATCGAGCATTGGTATTGGCTTTGGCGAGATCGATTCATATAACAGGTAACGTATTACCTCATTTGCCTACCTGCCTTTGCAATGTGTATTATCCGAATCTGGAATTAATGATTTAGGAGCAGATGGGGTTGCAACAGGGTCATGGTTTCGTGAAATATTAAATGCCATCATGAACAACACTCCGCACAATTGGTCTTCACATACTTTGCAATGGTTCCCATCTATTCTTTCTGAATACTTTCAGCAAAATCAAATTCCAGTGGAAAACAAACAGCAGTTAAAGGTAACACATTCGAAAGGTTCATCCGTCTGTGGTTTCATTGTATTTGTTTCTAGACCATGGTGGATGAAGAGTACAGAAATTGGAATGCTATGCTTAGCAGTGAAGCAGAATTAATAGAACATTTTTCACTGCAAAGTAATCCGTCATTGTTTCTCTGTGTTGTTTACAAAATGCTTATGGGTTAGTCATGATATTTTCAAATCTGTGAAGGAATGAGTTCAATGGGTATCCTTTTTTAACTCAAGAAACTGAAAGGATGCACACGGTAGTGTTTAAGGTCATTGAAAGAATTGGGCCCAGAGGACTATCCAGCCATTTGAGAAAGTTCTGCGACTACATTATTTGTGAACCTGGATCGAGTAGTAAGTTTGTTGTGGCTTTCGAACTTTATCCTTTGGAATTAATTATTATTTTAAATCCTTGTAGTGGACAGAACGGTAGAGACAATAATGGATATGGTGTGGAAATATAACATCATGCCATTCGACAGATTTATTTTGTGTATGGTAAGAGTTTCCTTTTTCAACAGCAGTTCTGTGTCCTCTATTCGAAGTATATTAAGTTTTAATTTGAATTCAGGTTCTTCGAACCAATGAAGGAAACGATGCTCAAGTATGCTGTTATTTAATCAATCGACTCATGTTTCAAAAGCCGGATTTTCTTAATCGTGTCACTGAATTCGTGGAAGAAAACTCTCCAGAACATTGGAAACAATCCAACTGGTACCTTACATACATGCTATTCTATTCAGTTACAAGTTATTCTATTAACTTATTTTTTTGTATTTAGGCACGAAAAGCACAAAAATTTCCACACAAAATTTCCAGAAATCTTTATGTTTGAGGACCAACTGCAAAACCAACTTCCAGTTTTCTTTGGCAATGTTTGTCTTAGATTTCTTCCGGTAATTTTGTCTGATTTATTTATTTTGTTTTGTACCAAAGATTTGTTTTGCCTTTCGAACAGGTTCTGGATATTCTGATGCATCGATTTTTAGAACTCAATTCCGACACCAGCATTGGGAATACTTTGTTAAGAATGGGTCCCTTATATAAATTTCACGGTATTACTTTTATAATTTTATTTTGAACGAGTGAATGAGTGAATACCTTTTCTATTTCCCAGACCGTCCAATTACGTATCTCTACAACACATTCCATTACTACGAGAGCCGTTTACGAGAGAAGCCGTTATTGAAAAAAAGGTTGGTTACAACGATCTTGAATCTAACTGAATCTTCAACATTGTCCCCGGAGTATATGAACTATGCTAAAACGGAAAGCGATGACACTACCTGGACACCGGATCTCAATTATTACGCTACTTTAATTCAACGATTTGTTGAAGGTAAAGATTGGATACAACATCAGTTGTGCCCTGACATGGACTTTATTTTTTCTAGTTATTGAAGGACGAAAGAACATGTTTCCCTCCGTCGACTGGAGATACAATGAATTCCCCAACCCTGCTGCACACATTTTGTATGCTACCTGTGTTGAAATTTTGGCATTACCAGTCCTTCCACAAGATGCTGCAGATGGACTCCTGAGCGTAGTTATGAAAGCCCGTGCACTAATGGAGTCTAAAGACAGCACAATTGATAACCTGGAGTCTTGGATAAATGCGACCGGACTCATATTGGATTCTTTGCCAGAGGTTTACTGGCTAGTTCTTCACGACCGCTTAGCCACAGTAGTAGAAAAATTGAAGACCTGGAAACACAACTATTGTCCACTGACGCTGTTCAACTTCACTACTACACATAATGGCCAACTGTACAACGAATACGCGAATTTGTTGGCACTAACCCACTCTCTCTGGCATCATATGGGGACGGGACATCTTCAACATATCCAAATGTAAGTTTTGTTCCGTCTGAAGACTATTTTCTAAACTTTCTTTTACTGTCCAGTTTGGTGACCGAGAGACTTCTACCAATGGTTACGACTGAGATTCAATTTTTATTCATTTGCCACTTGGTAGCACCGTTCTTGCAAAGATTTAACAGTGAGAAACCACCGATGGTTCGGTCTCTGACCGTTGCACTATATGAGCTTCTGGAAAAAGTAGACAAGTCTACAGAAGGCCCTCTTGTGTACAGAGATGTATTTTGCGACTTGCTGGTAAGACATTAGAAATATTTTGAAAATCCATGAACTAAGTCACGTGTATCTATTTTTTTAGTATCATATAAAATACATGTTCACTGGTGACATTGTAAAACCGGATGTGGAATCAAAAATACGTTGTTTACGCCCCGACTTGCAAATTAGACTGAGGTTTATAACACATTTAAATATTGAAGATATCCCTTCTTCATCCGCAGGTGGTAATGGACAAAATATTACATCAATGGGACAAGAAACCCCCATGTCTCACTAATATTGTTTTACTTCTTTTTTAAATGTACAAAACTTGTTATCAATAAACTAGTTACATATCTTGAATAACAGTGTAGTAAGAAACTTGAAAACGATAACTACGACTTGGTACGTTTTGCATCTTTCGCCTTGAACTGTCGAAATTTTTCAAAAACCTGCAGCTTAATTTCAGCGGCATTCAGTCTATGTTGTTCTTGAAGCTCTTTCTGAAATGAAAAGTCATAACATTAGAGCACAAATAGAAAAATCTAATCTAACCTGGATCCTTTTCTCTTCAAATTCATCAGGGTCTAGGTCTGGGTCGTCGTTGTCTGGGTCGTCTGTAGTGTCTAAATTCGCCACATCCAATTTCCACAGGAAGCAATATGCAAAGATGATGTAGGCTATTCCGATGACAATGAGGATGCATAGTACAATGATGGTATAGGCGAGGTGGTGAAACTTCTGCTTTGGTACTGGGACTCCAACGATTCGAAGTAGGAAGAAGGTGTCCATTAGTTTGCAGTACGTGAATCGATTATAGTCTGTGTTGATAACGACTGCTCGAAGGAGAAGGAACTGGTGTCGATTCTTGGTCCTGAAGTCGGGCCTCTGAATATCGAACCGGATACGGTTTTTGTTCGTTTGATTTATGAGCCTGAACGTTGAAGAGGACAAGACAAGTGGCTTGTCCCTTCCTTGAGTCTAAGAAAACAAAAACGATTGAATAAATGGCCGTGAAATTCCTTGAGGCAACTCACATCATCGAAGCAGTCTACAAAATAATGATAAATGTCTTCTTGTTCAACAGTGTCCACACCAATGAACTGGGTGGTTGACAAAATGTTGTCATACCACAGACCCCTGCGGAAAAAGCGACGAGGTTGCATATGTAAAGTAAATGTGAGAGCGGCATAAGTTTGTAATTGCATACGCAGTATGGTAGCATCCAGCCTTCAAACTTGTGATATTCATGGCAAGTGAAAATCCTAACAAATCATAGGCAATGACGTTTGCAGTCACTAATCGAGAATGAGACCGTAAAAATTGTTCAAACTTTGGTACAAAAGGATCTCTCCACGAGATATCAAAGATTTCCTTCTCAAATAAGTACGCATAAGGTATCTGCAATGCAAAAAACCTTAATTTTTACAAGAAATTGGCTCAAAGTTTTACATGAGGTACCTTGCATCGTTGTTCATCACTCGAACAATTAAATAGAGTCCTTTGTTTGTGCCAAACATCTCTTCTAGGAACTGTCAAGAAGTCTCCTTCACGATGCCAGTGCTTCTTAGGGTCTATATCCACGTCTCCTTCCTTGTACAGCCCGTGAATTGGATCCGTGATCCGAACCACTGGGGCAACTTCCGCAATGAATCTCATTTTGTTCAATGGATTACATCCGATTAGGTAATGCACAGTCTGCGGATACTTATCTTATTATCCACTTCCTGGCTTTTATGCACTAAACTTACAATGAAAAAGTCGTCTTTGTTGCACCGTAAATTGACTATACTCGGGCGAAAAGTGATGCTGAATTCGTCCGCAACTTCTCTCGCGAGATTCACAGAATCTCGATAAGCTGCATGGATTTTGGTCTTCTTCATTTTGTCAAGCTCCTGCAAAATGGTATTAGAGCTGTGTTTTTTATGCAGTTACGAATGGCATTCATACAATGTCAGACAGGGTTATACTGATATCCACGGTTTTCGTTAACGTGGTTTGATCTTTCTCTTCCAGCATTGAAGACGTTATCTTTAGGAGGCAATCGAAATAAAGTAATGTATATATAGTGGGAGAGTAGTCTTCACATACCGATACTTGAATTCCTGGCAAATTTTCGTACTCAACAATCAGCTCCGCTTCTGAAGGGACATTGTTTCCCAAGTAAGAAATTTGAGCAGTCATCCTCACTTTAAAGCCTATGACCACCGGCCACAAATTATTCAGTTGATTGATAATTGTTGTATAAACCTACCAATTTCAGCAAAGTTGAAGTTTAAGTACTTCACGTCGAAATTTACGAAAGGACAAAGCCTCTCTTCAGCTTTGCTGTCGTCTATCTTGGTCCCAGAAGCTGTTATTTTTTCTTCGGACACGAGTTGCAAGTTTCCATTCAGCAAACCAAAAAAAGGGGTGTAAAGAATTCTTGCGGAGTCAATATCTTTGTTCGGGAGATTTTCTGGTGGATGCCCATTTTGCCCCTTGCCTTTCTGAATGCAGCCTCCTGTTGCCACGATTGGTTGATCACAAAAACCGATGAATTGCTTTGGTTCGTTTAGATCTCCACTTCGAATTCCATCTACAAATTCCCATTCAGTGCACTCATTTTCAGTATTGGCAGAACAATAAGGTGGCTTCGTGGAGTCTGTGTGAGGCACAAGACAAGTGTCAGTGATGTCTTGTCCAGCTTTGATTTCTTCAACCTTGTCTGGGTCGCATTCGGGGTAAATTGAGAATGGTCTTGTCTTAAACTTTCCATACACTATGTCTCCATCAGGGGTAGCCATTTGGAAAATGTTGTCGTATTTGGTGAACGGTCGGATTTCTCGGAGAGAGTCTAGTGTCATCAAGGACCCAACGAATACACTATGTTTAGGAGACAGAGGAGCAGGAGGTGAAGGCGGAGGCGGCTGAGAAGGGTCATCGTGTGGGATTGGACGCCGACTCAGGATTGAGACAACCGCTTGCTCGGTCACGACAATGTCAAATTGCTGCGTCCTAGAACAAGAAAGTTCAAAAAATTGTGGATACTGTTTCATTTAAAAAAAATTACCCAGCCTCTTCAGGGTCTTCACAAGCTGGAGTGGTGCACGGGGTAGCAGTAGGCTTGCCAAAGACGGACAACCGTTGGGCGTCCTTCAATATCAAATCTACATTCTTCAGATCCGTTTTTCTTCTCTCATAAATTATTTTATGAATGTCTTCTCTTTTAAAGAAGGTGAGAGGTCTTGCGTAGCTTGTATCGACAGAAGAGAACACAAAGACGTTTCCCAAATCGACAACGAAGGCAGGAATTGCAGTGTTTATGGGATACAGCTTAACAATGTAAGGGGCTGCCCCACTGCTAGGTTCGGCAATATTTTTCAAAATCAAAGGTAAACTTCTCACCACGATGACTCCAGGAAAATTAATCACACTGTGTAGAGTTTCTTCCTTATCAATAGCCAATGGGTAGATTCTTGATGGCATGTTGGTGACAGTGATGGTGCATATCATCATAGTAAAATGGTATCTCTCTTTGTCGGCCCCCTTCTTGAATTCGTCTGCCTCAAATTCTACGCCTGCAAGGAATTTCTTCTCCACAGCAGTGAATTCCACGCTGTGCAACGTGATAGGCTTGGTAGTCGTCAGTCCATTGTGTCGCAGAGTCTGTCAATGACAGAAAAGTATTTCCAAGTTTGCTTCTAATTTTTAAACTGTAACTTTCAAACCTTTTCCAAATTTTTGTCGCCAACTTCTCCTTCGTCCAAATGGAAAGTTAGCACTTTGTTGTAGTGCACCGTTTCGTTTGACGTATCATCGATTTTGTAGACAGCCATGTTCCTTAGTTGGTCTGGAAAGTGTGGATCGGACTCTGACAGTACTTCCCCTTCGTTCATCAGATATTTCTCCCGGGCGTCTGGATCTTCCTGAACGTCCGACGGAGGGGCGTAGTCTTTGCAAAGGTCATCAGAGAAATCTGGTTTAATTTTGAGCCCCCTCTCGTCGCTACGCTCGGGAACTAACGCGCTATGTATACAAGTCTCATTAACTTCACCCGTGACGTCGTGAATGCTACTCTCAAAGTAGTCAGGGTTGGGAGTGGCACACGTGTTCGGTGGATCGGTGAGCCACATCTTCGCTAAATGTGGATCAAAATACGAAAATCAAATAATAATTTCTGCTAAATGAAGATAGCAACGCACCCGAGCCTTCAACAGGAAAGATTTGCAGGATGACTATGTTCCCTTGCTTTGAGTACGCTGGGACCATCATGTTACTCATCTTAGGAGTCCCCGTACGTGCACACCAACGACGCTTGACAAATGCATCGAAACGATTCTTTTTTGTTGAAGGCACGTACGCGATTCCATTGGAAAATGCAGAAGGTGAGTGGAGGAAAATGGTCGAGTCTTCCATCAAAATAACAACATGAGTTGGTGTGAATGTCAAGTCAGAAATTTTGAAGAAAGCCTGTGGGACAATCTTGATTAAAACTTGACTCTCAATAGAACATGGAACATACACCATGTCGTCTCATAGCGTCCTCATCTTTCACAGAGGCATCTTGACTTCCAAAGCCAGGAAGGACTATGCCTATAGCGTTTTTGTGGAAGTCTTCCATGAGCTCTTCAATTATGACTATCCTTCCTGCAGCAGCAACAGCAAATTCTTGTGTGATGCATGGATTGTTGATGACAAGCATGTCAGTGCGATTTGCCCCTGGTTGATATAAACTCTTCATGGCCTCCCCGACAAATATTGCCTAAAGAAATTGTGATAATGTTCGTGTAAGGCAGTGGTGATGAAATGATATTTACTGGATGTCCATAAATGTGTTCCACTTTCAGCGTAAAATAGTCCATCACAGTTTTAGGGACAACGCTAATGTTCCATCTAATCTCGTATCTATCGGATTGTCCTTCTTCTATGAAGTCAAAGTCCCTCACACCTATGTAGGCCTTGGTATTCCTGCAGTTATCAAACGTTTCAAACAGACGTCATCGTATGTTTGTTTGGATTACCATTACCCAATCGAACAATGGAATGATGCGATATGTTGTCTTGATGAGATGGTGAATGCGACGTCTGAAAAGGTGGAAATTAAGGTATTTGTGTGTATTTTCAGCTTCATTATCCAATGAGGGCTAAATAGAAAGCATTACAACAGCGTTGTTTCAAGTTACCCCGTCAGAATAATGATTACCTGGGGAAATCAGGCGAATCAGTTCCTTCACGGAATTCTGCGTCAGAGATCAGTTCAACGCTAGGATGAACTTTCCGCAAGCAGGGAGCCATTCCCCTGGAATTGAATCGTCGAGTGAGGAACGAGGAATAATAAGAAATGTCAAGGTGTTCTGGGGCCGCGGCTGGGTTCTTCTCTGATTCTGTCACTGCGTTCAATTCCGCAATCCACATGTGCAAGTCCTGTTCACCAATATGCATAGAAATTTTCCACTGAAAGAAAGACATTTTACTTACCATAATAATAAATGCATTTCCTGTTACAGTTCCACCTGAAGGTCCAGACTCCCTGAAGATGTAGCCAACTAAAACCGTCATAAAGGATATATTACATCTCACTCAATATGGTAAGCCATTATGTTACGCGTACTTCTGGATACTTCTTTAAGCATGTACCTCCAATGATAACAATCCGTTGAGGATTTCACTTCAAAGGGGTCTGACTGAGCAACGTAATCCACTTTTGTTCTGTACATAATAGTGTGAGGTTGTTAGACAATAATGGTACATAGGTGCTCTTACATGTCCTCTTTAGCTGACATCCAAAATGGCTTGAGCTTATTTATTGAATCCCATACATTTTCATTGTTATCAGCCGTCCCCACCTCAGTTGGGTACAGATCGTCTAGTATGGCAGCGGTTACTTCATCCTCCATTTCATTTACGACAACCAGCCAAGTTGCCTCTTCACTGCACTCAAATGCCACTTTCTCTCCGTAGTAGCTAAAACAGACAATTGTTAAAATGAACATGAGTGAAATGAGAATTTACTAACAAGGCAATGTTAAGTTCACAATTCTCTGGGCTCTCTCCGCTGATTTTTCTGAAATAAGTAAAAATTCCACTCCATTAATTGGATTCAATTGTATTAATGATTGATTGACTGACTCTTCGTTCGGCTTAACGCCCCAAAAATCCCACCATCGAGGCTTGGGGACGAGCTTGGGGTTGGGCCCACCCGTATCTTCCTCCCATAATTCTCCAGCAGACACTTCCACCTAAAATAGACGCCAAGCGTAGTAAACGAATCTTTCTTCTCATGCTCAATTCCGATTGTTGCGTCTACCAATAAAGATGATGTTACTTACCGCATCAGCCGTGGTCAACTCTCCTTTTTCTGCACCGATTGGACCTCTTTTCACATGAAGGGTGACCCTACGCATTGTAAAACGAAATCAACGATGTAGTGACAATGCTTGTTTGATTGTGACTGTCGTTACTGGATGGAGTGGTCACTTCCAGTAGCAGGATTGGTTGGATTGTTAATCTTCTCACCGGCTCCTGCTTGCACCCTTGAGGTTCCACAAAAAATGCCAAGCGTTAGTACGAACAGCGTCCATCGTGGGTCCATGTTTCCAATCAGATAAAGTCTACAAAAGTGTTTGTACCAACTGCTCAATCCAACATGATTTCTCACAGCAAAAGTCAGCACTTTGCAAACAAAACTTTTTCCAGTCGACCCTCCAGAAGTGACATTGTTGTCACGCAAACTGAAGTGTCCATCTTTCCGGAGCTGTAAAACGTTTCGTCTCTCTCTGCCCCTGCCAATCCTGCCACCACCGAATGCGGCACGCAATTTACACACAGCAGGTGAAGTTTTGATTGCTTCACCAATGTTCTTTTGGAAAGTGGAAGAGAGAACTCATCAAAAATTGTTTTGCAAAAAGTTTTATACTTTTACGGATTTGGATTTTTTTAGTTTGTTGTAATTGGACAAAATGTCCAGAATGACATCGGGTTCTTCCAGATTGTTGACTAAATTGAATCAGGCTGTGCAGACGAAGC
Source organism: Isotomiella minor (assembly GCA_034696445.1). Classification (NCBI taxonomy): domain Eukaryota; kingdom Metazoa; phylum Arthropoda; class Collembola; order Entomobryomorpha; family Isotomidae; genus Isotomiella; species Isotomiella minor. The sequence continues at coordinate 31,686 of JAQIWU010000218.1, forward strand.
AGTTTTATGAAGCTCATCAGCTACTGAAAACACTTCATTTTCGGTAATTAAATTCTATTATTTTTGGAATTACTTTATTTATTGGGTTATTTTTTATTTAAACAATGCAGGTACTGTTCTGCGTCAAAGTACGAGGAACTTGAAGTTTTGCTTTTGCAGCATGCGGAATTTCTATTGGAAAATCGTCAGGTAAAAAAGGATTCGAGTCAATCAAAGGATTATCTTAATTTGCCATAATTTGGACAGTTTGAAAGTGGGATGGATGTGGCCATCATGTGGTCCAACTTGCACAAAACGGCAGAAAATACGGTGACTGAAGGACGAATTGATGCAGCGCTTAAGTAAGTCGCCTGAGATTTTATTATCTGACTGTCTATTTTATGTATCTTTTTTCTAGGCTGTTAAAAATGATGCCACCTAGTCCTGAAAGGGGTCAGTTCATTCATCACACTCTAGAATGGGGAGGATCGTCAGAATTATGTGATAAGCTTCACGTCCAAGCCGCCCAGCTGTACATTGAAGGTATGGACAATTTATCCGTTCTTGAAGACGTTTTCATCACTGAAATTATTATTCATAGTTCAAGGCTACGATGACGC